>JAZHYW010014956.1:0-157634 GCA_037355805.1 Ixodes ricinus | reverse complement strand
TACTTCGTTCCAGTTACGTATTTGCTGCTCCCGTGCTCCCGTCGTTTGTCGTGCGGTTTGCTTCACCGCGCAACTGACGGAGCGACAGCGAAGCGGGTCGCCGTCGCTTGTCCCATCGCTCGCCGAATCGCTTGCATGCGGTTTAAAGTTGAGAAATCACCGTCGCTCGTCGCCGACTCTCGTTGCTTGTGCCGTCGCTCCTAAATCGCTTACATGCGGTTGAGAAATGATGTGCGAGCGCGCGGATAGCTTTGATCGGTACTCTGTACGTGCGTGAGATCTCGAGTTTCTTTACCTTTAAAAATAATAATAATAATAATAATAATAGTTAATAATTTCGTCACTTCCAGGGGCATGGGTGGTGGTGTGCGGGGCTGGACAGATAGGTGAGAACCCTTACGCGGAGCGCCTGTCAGCCCACCACCACCTGCGGGAACAAAACAATAACTTAAACAGAGTGAATAATAAATAAATGTGACCACTGCGGAAAGGAAGGGAGGGGAAGAGAAGACAGAGAGGTAGTGTTGATCACGAGGATGCCAAAGAGGCCCCATACACCCTCGATAGCTCCTTGGATTCTGTTTTGTTGGTCGGCAGAGGGCTCCGCACATTCAGGGGAGTCTCAAGAACTCTCTGATGGCTGCTGGGAGCGTGGAAGAACTGTGGCGCATCGTTCTCCCCCGCAGCTCTTCGGGTTGTCCAGTCCTCCTCCCAACTCGCACAACTGTAGTGAGGTACGAGCCGGTCAAAGAACCGTCCAGGACCCGGCATGCCAGGCTCACGCGGGACACTTGCCGCCTGTGTCGAAGGGGACGCCACCCAAGTGTCCTCAGCCGGTCGTTGTAAGTTGTGTCCGGCCCGAAGGCATTGCCGCCCACCCTACAGCAAATAGTACGAGATGCCCTTCGCTGGACGCTCTCGATGCGGTCGACCAGGTGCTGCTGAGATGGGGACCACACGGAACAACAGTACTCAAGAGTTGGGAGCACCATTGCCGTGTACAGAGTGCGTAGCGCACCTGGCTCACAGGATTTCGTAACACGAGCGACAAAGCCCAGCGTACGCCGGGCCCTGGCAACAACACCAGCGATGTGGGCTGAGAAATCCAGCGTTGGAGAGAACACCACTCCAAGGATGGTGAGCGTCTTGCAGGGCACCAGGTTGGCGCCCATAAGTCTGTATCCGGGTGGATCAGTTTTCCTGCTGGCACTGAAACGCATCACGCCGCTCTTGTTGGGGCTCAGATGGAGGTGGTTAGCAAGGGCCCAATGCTCCACTTCCTCAAGGTAGTCCTGGAGGTGCTGACAGCTGCTGGGGTCAGAGGCGGGCGACAGGATGGAAGTATCGTCAGCATACTGGACCACCAGAAGCCTCTCGCTCTGCGGCATGTCATTTACGTATATAAGAAACAAGGTCGGTCCAAGAACCGAGCCCTGCGGTACGCCTGACCCAACCTTCCACTCATCAGAGCGAGTGCCCCTATATACTACCTGCTGGCTGCGGTCTGCAACAAAGCCGCACAGCCACACCAGCAAAGGGCCGCCTATGCCTGCCCCACCCAATTTCTGCCTCAGGATGGTTAGGTTGAGGGTGTCGAAAGCATTCGTTAAGTCCAACTGCACCAGGTCTGTTGCCACTCGGTTGTCTATGTTGTTGCTGATGTAGTGGGACAGAGTAGCGAGAGCAGTTTCGCAACTCCTGTTTCGACGAAACCCATGTTGCGATGGCGATATGTGTGAAGTGTTTTCGAGGAAATCCAGGAGGCATGAGTTGACAACTCTCTCAAAAGTTCGACACACAATTGATGTAATCGACACAGGACGATAGTTTCGGGGGTCGTTGGAGGGTTTCCCATGTCCTTTGTGAACAGGGGTAACAAGGGCCCGCCGCCAGGACTCTGGCACGATGCCTTCATCCAGGAGGCCCTGGAAAACCATTGACAGCGACGGTAGAGCGTGAAGTGAGACCATCTTGAAAAAAGCAGGTGATATTCCATCTGGTCCCTCACCTTGGGTGGGCCTGATTTTACTGATGGCCTCCCGTAGTGACTCAGATGAGAAGGCGATGGAGGAGAGTCCCGTCTGAGAACCACTGTGCATGTGCAGTTGAGGGTGGTCATCCGGCTCGGAGCCATCCAAGCAGTCTGATGTTAACCTAGCGTTGACCGAAGAAAACTGGTCAGCGAAGAGTTTGGCGATTTCCAGCGGTTTGTCAGTGACGTGGTTCTGGTGGGCGAAACAAGGCCGTTGGGATGTTGTTCTCACTCGGCTGATATACGACCAAAACACTTTGGGGTCATCTTTGGCCTTTCTTGCAATGCCTTGCACATATTTCTGGTGAGCGACATAGATGGCCGTCTTTACTCGACGTTGCTGGTCCTTTGCAAGCTGAAGCGTGGCTGGGCATTTGGTGCGGGCAGCCTTTTTAAATAGGGTCCGCTTAAGTCTAGCGGCTTTGAGAATGTCTCGAGTTATCCAGGGAGAACGTTTTCGTTTTGTACTTTTGGTGGCACATGGTACAGAGTCCCGCTGAATTGCAGCCGCGAAATCACACCAGAGGTCATAATTGGCCAGTTTGTCCCCGCCACCAGATGTCATGCACCAGGGTGCAATATGGGCAAGCATGGCCAAGTGGCCCAGGTCTGCTTGGTCGTACCTCCATAATTTCCGTGCAAAGTACCCCCTTCGAGGCACAGTCACCGCATAGGCCAGTTCAATAGCACGGTGGTCACTTCCCGGTAAACCGTGGGACACCTCGCACGACATTACCCGTGTTACGGTGACGCATCGACGATCGCTGCAATACTTTCGCGCGAAGCTCAGGTGTAGCACCAGGCAAAATGGTACCGCAGGTCCTCACGTCGTAATTTTTTTCGGAGTTTCTGATTATGGCATTTCTGAGGGGAGATTGAGGTAAGGAAACTAGGGGCAGAGGTATTCGAAATGTGCCATTAGGTTTTCAAAATGCTTCTGGGAGCTAGCGAAAACCCAAACAAGGCAGCGAACCCCCAGTCCGAGGTCTGCTGCACTGCGTGACAGTCCTGGCAGCCTGGCATCTTCCAGCTACGACTCTGGCACCAGATTTATAATTGCCCGGTATATATTCCTATGTCGATTTAGGGGCGGGGGATCAGGCGGTCTTGACCTTCCCTTTTAAACTCTGCTTGTGCAACCTTTCAAAGGTACCAAAGCCTGGTCGCAATGCAAGAAGGAACAGTCAGGATGCAGTCATGCAGTGCTACAGTTAAGTGTCTTAGTTTTGTGTTGTTTACGAAGCAAGGTGTTCAGTGTTTACACTCAGTACACGACTGGGTACTTCCCCAAACATCTTATGCTAAGTCAATCTTAACTTATCACCTTGTCTCAATCACATCAATCCTCTGTAGAACATCGAAACTTCTCCTTAACCGTGTTAAAGGGGCCCTGCAACAACTTTTTGACTTGTTTTTAATTTGCACCGAACCTGAGCGCACTGAACGTAGTAACTTAATGAAACTTTTCTTTTCTCGAATTTTGCTTTATTTTAGAAGTTATAGGCAAATTAAAATTACAAAAACAAGCAAAAAATAACCTCCTTCATGACGTCCTTGGTCGCCTGAGTGGCCTTGAAATAGAGGAGGGGTAGTGAGCTCGGCGAGCGCCGACGGCTGCCGCACTCCGTGTTGACGGCTCGAGAGGGCGCCACTAAAGCATGTTCTGGATAGGCTGTACGAAGCGGGCAGCCAGGGCGGCTCGCATTGCATTTGCTGCGCGATTAAACACTAATTCGGCATGACACTTCATTGGCCACAAACGACAGCAAACACAGGGTAAAGATCAGTTCAGAACGGGAGCCACTTCGCGCTGCCATACCGCCAAAAGGCCAAATCGCAAGCCAAACCTGCGCCGAAGGCCATCGGAACGCTCAGAACCGGTCGGATACTCGCGCCGGTATACCACCGCAGCGCCGCCGCGTACATCCGGGACCTTTCTACGCTCGCCGCTCGTCGGTGCCTGATCCCACAACCCCTTTCTGGTACGCGCCGCCTTTTCTACCGCTTGGTGGCGGGTATGTCGACACCTCATTTCTTGTTTCCGTACTTTATAAACTGCATTTGTTTCTTTTCTGATCTAAAATACTGAACAAAAACTACTTTCACAAATAATTGAAACGGTTCGCGCCTCTTATATTTTGTATTTCGACTAAAAAAAAACTTTTAGCGACTCTGGCCAGTAGTCAGGCCAGGACCGAAGACCTCACATATCGCGCGCTTTCGGCACCGCGGGTCACCCCCATAGGTGGAGGAGGTTTCCACGTCGTCCGGTTATAATATGACGCACTGATATTTAGTTACTCTCTCCGTGCCCGCTGGCTTGCCCGAACCCCAAGAGACGTGGAAACCGCAAAAAAGTTAGACGCTTAAATATGATTGCAGGGCCCCTTTAACTTTTCTGGAGGAGAATGACATACTCTTGCAGTCCCAGCACGGCTTCCAGCCAAATCGCAGCTATACGAGACTGCCCTCAGGCACGTATTCAGGGGGGGGGGGCCCATGGGGCCCGGCCCCCCCCCGAAATCTTCCATTTTGCTGGGACCTCCTCTCCCCCTCCCCCTCAAACAGCATTTTGTCATGGGCGGGCCCAACCCGAAACAAAATCCTGGCTACGTGCCTGACTGCCCTTGCCACGATTATGCATTACATCAGTGACAGTATTGTTGTCCTGTGGCGTATACAGTGCGCCACCAATCATCATCATGGTGTTTTTAGAAGAAGAGCACGTGAAGCCAGATTAAGACCGAACGAACATGTGTGTCTCGTGGTGTTGGCCGGGTCCCATGATGTAATAGTATGTATTCTCCTTTCTTGAATATTTTTCTATTTTATTAAATATATTTTCTCATCTTTTAACAATTCAGAAGTGGGATGAGCTGCTCCTCATTCATACCTTACGGTGAGTGAGCGAGACTTTGTGATTCGTCAAATCAGTGGTGCGAGGCCTGACATCGGAACAAGATCCAGATATTGCGACAAGGCGAGTTGACCTCACTTTGATACCCGAGATCTTACTGACTGTGATTTGTGACCATGCCAAGGAAAGCAAAAACAAAAAGCCCGACTCAACAGGCGAGGTCAATGCAGACGTGATGGAGATAATATGGCACGAGTGCTACGACAAAATCAAGATCTTGGGCGTCTGTCATTGACACAGTCAAGTCGACCGACGTCTTCGGATATAGGGGAGGCTATGGGTATAGGGGAGGCTATGGGCAGGGTCAAGCAGAGTAGTTGCAAGTAGCTAGCTATAGGCTAGGGGGCGCTAAATGCCGCCCGATTCATGTGCTACAAAAATATTTTTATTTTCTCACGCCACCATTGGATTTTGGGCACCCTTATTGGCTTTATTGTCACACATATCGATACATTACGCGTACCCGAAACATCAGCTGAACATATACAACGAGCGCATACACATATATGGCACATACAAACACCAATACAACAGCACACTTAATCGATTACTACTTCGGACTTCTGCGTTTCCGCCTTTTTATACTCGTCATTTTGAAGGTACGAATTTTCTCGGTGATTACCTGAGCAATAAATAATATTCCCAGCATGTTGATTTTTTTTCAGTAATGTCATACTTCTGAAAGTATCTTGAACGCCTCAGGAGATGATTCTCTTAGCAAAAGTTAACGCTCATGCCGTAATTATTTAAAGCCAATAAAACAACCCACTCCACTGCGCTTCCAAGCCATGTGTTTGCTTGCCCGCAATGCACATCGTAGACAGCTTTTCTATCGTACACTCTTAGAAAAAAGGGTCAGTATAGTCCTCCCTAAAGGGAGGAACGCTCTTGACACATATGTTCCTTCAGAAATGGAGGAACTTTCGTCCCTAAAGCAGGGGAGCAAAAGTTCCTCCGTCGCCTGCATCTCATTATGGCGGCCACGAATCGAGCAAATCGAGCTCAATAAGGCTTAACGAGAACACGAAGTCTATTGTACGGAGCGAGAGGAGCAGCAAATAAAAACGTAACACGAGCTTTCCGCGAACTGTATTTATTTCCGAAGCCGGCTTCCCCCTGCAGGTAAAGAAACTTACGTTTCGAAAGCATGCAGTCACTCAGTCGTCTCATCGTCAGCACTGCGATGTTAAACGGAGACAACCGGCACCCAGTTCGCGCACTTTGTCTTACCTTTGCTATTCCTCGAGCCACAATTCCTTCGTCAACCGTTGCGTCAACCGCACATCACGAAGGAGTGGTAAACCATTCGCCCGCAAAACCAAAATCCGCTCTCAAAAAAAGCAAATCCGAAGCAGCCTCTTGGCTCGTTTCAGCACGGTAACACGAAATTATGGCGTAGCCGCGTAGCGTAAAAAAGGAGGTTAAATCGCTTGCCACCAGATGGCAGAGTCAAGCAGATTGATCGCAAGTAGCTAGGCTAGGTGGCGCTAGTTACAACCGAATTCATGTTCTACAAAAATATTTTATTTTCTGTCGCCACCATTGAGCTTCGGGACCCTCTCTTTCACACAGGTAGACATATTAGCGCGTTCTACGGTACAAGCATCACGCTGAACATACATAGAGCGCATACACATAGCACACAATCATCAATACAACAGCATCACAAACAGCAATACCAGAGCACTTTTGCGCTTTGCGTGCGCAGATCTAGCGCTAGCGCTGATTTCTCGGTGACTAGCGTGCGAACGCAAAGAGTCTTTGCAGCTTCTGTCAGGAAGATTCGTGAGGTGAACGTTGAGCTAAAATCAAGACGTAGCAGAGTTACAAATGGCGCTTCCAGAGATGTATGGACGGCGACAGCTTTGGCGGCGTAGTGAAGTGCGACGTCGGCGGAATCACTCGCGACTGCGATTTGTGCCAAGTACGGGACGGCATTGTACTCGTCTGAGAACGATCACGGCAACTTGATGCTAGCACGCGCGAACATCTGGCGACGGTCACGATCGTGCGCACGTCAGTACCCGAGACTCTCGTGCCAAGGCACGCAAGCGGACACGACCGGTCATCCGCTCGCGTCGCATATCGTCATGTTTCAAACAATGCAATTGCACTCTGACCGAAAACTGCTTTCTCAAGCTTGACAGCATGTCGTGTGTGAAATAAAACTTCGATGAACGTATCTTAGTGGCGTCGTCAATCGCGAGATGCTTAGGATTTTGCGTCGCGACGGAGTCGACGCTGATTCTAAGAATCGCCGTGTCGCGTCGACTATGTACTCGCGCTAGGTCAGCGCTAGCCTCGCTGAAACTTGCGTACCCTGATTCCACAAGCTGCTCATTACGCGTTCTACGGTACAAGCATCAGCTGAACATACATGGAGCGCATACACATACAGTCAAACATCAATGCAACAGCATACAAACAACAATACAACAGCACACTAACCCGATCACTACTCCCGAGCTCTGCGTTTCCGTCTTTTATAGTGGTCGTTTTGAACGTACGGAATTTTTCGGTGACTCTTTAAGCAATAAAAAATATTCCCAGCATGTTGATTTTTTTCCAGCAATGTCATACATCTGAGAGTATTTTTAATGGCTCAGGGGATGAATCTCTTATTAAAAGAAAACGCTCGATCATGCCGTAATTATTTGAAAGCCAATAAATCGAGCCGCTCCAATGCGGTTCCAAGCCTGGGTTTGTTTCCCCGCACGGCACTTCCGAGCCAGTATTTCTATTGTAGTGTTTGTTTTACTATTTGTGCTGTTCGCGCACGGCTGCAATTGCCGTCTAGAATTAATCTGTGTAGAGCGGATATTCACTCAGCTGGAAGTGATGCTTCACGGGCAGAGAGATCGCTTTTCGATCAACTTGAATGCAGTCGAAGCCGCGACTTGCGGCAGGTGTTAAGTGTACGGAGCTACCCCGTGGCGAGCTCGAAAACGTCTAGCGCTCATCCCAGCGCGCCACTTGGAGGGCAGTTTCTCCAGGAACCGTAGTATATTTAAACAGCAAAATAAAGGATAACTTTTTTTTTCGATTTTACGTTTTTTTATGCTAAAATTTCATTGTAAATATAGTACTTTCCGTCATTATTTCGTACTGTTCAGTATTTTCACCAGAGCGCAATCGCTCTCGGGGACCGACAGTCACATTGGCCACTGTACGATAGGAGCTTACCGTTCAGACCAGCGTTCCAACATGATTATCCGCACGTCGATCGACTGCACCTAATTTCTCAAGTGGTCTTAAACTCTTTAATGTAAAGGGGAATGTCAACCTGCGACACCCCGCCCCCTCCGATCACGGCCCGACCAGCGGCATCAATGCCCGACAGTTTACGTCATCTCATCTTGTTGTTACACCACTGATACGCGAACACACGGTCACATCGGCGATAATTCCAGTCTTCTGTTCACTACGCACAACACTGCCATCACGATGTTGCTGCTACGTTGCCGACACGCAGAAATACAGAACCACGTTGAACGCCGGTTGGCACTCGGCACGGGAAAACAGAACCGAACTCAGCACGGAAGGCACCCAGGCAGCCGGCAGGAAAACCTGCCTGCCTTGGACACAGTTCCTGCGATTTCCATAACGTCGAAAACGTCGATACAGATCCGCGTGGTTCCGCTACTGTAGTTCCGCTTTAGTTCCGCGTACCTCCCGCAATCCAGAGACGGCCCATCTTATCCAGTGTACGTAGCGCTGCCAGGCTAACGCAGCTGGCGGCGTTCAAGGAAAGCTCGGTAGAGGCCGCCAAGAGTCAGGGTGACGTCACGATGACGTCAAATATGTTGATCACCCCATCCGGCAACTAGGACGGGTACAGCCGTTAACATCCATGCTTCCTCGGGGCGCTCTTTCTGCGCTCAAGCATAGGGTTCTTGTTTCCACCGCCTCAAAATATGGCGTTACGATCGGTGGCAGCCGTGGCAACGGCGCAACCGGTGTAACGGTCGCCGCGACCTCCGATGAGCGTGGTCGTCTGCTCCGAGTGTTCTCCGGAAAACGTGGTGTTCGCTCGGTCCGCGCTAATTTGACTTCGAAAGTTCTGGTGCTCTCGGAAGAGGATACCTTGGCTCTACTACGCTGCGAAATGGTGCGGGAACTCCAGCAAGTCGAAAGTCTTGTCGTTCTTTCTATTCCCAAAGGAGTTCCGAAGCGAGAGGTAAAGTTTCGTTTTTCGTCGCTTTCGTTTCAAGCCCATTTCATGTTGTGCGATCCTGGTTGCGATTTTCAGTCTCGTGCGGCAGAAACCCCGTGAACACAGCACTGAACACACGTTTGTTTTCGTTTTTTTTCTTACGTATCAGCGACGTTGCACCTGTAATTCGCAGGCTGATCGAGCCGTACCATGTGCTAAGCGCACAGGACGACACTGGCATTTTTGGTGCTCTCTTTCTGCCCACAGACCCTTGTCTTATTTTTGTGGGCAAGCTTGAGTGCTTTCTGGCGTGCATTTTCAACCTGGTATACAAGGATGATGTGATGAAGAATCTTAGTGCTTTCATGACGGAACAGTCGGAGACCTTCTCTGTCCAGCAATCGGCTAGAAGTTCGTCGAGATGTTCTGCTATAAACTCTGGTGAATTTACGCCTTTTAAAAGAAGAGATCTGCAAAAACCTCGTTTGAAAAGGTCTGCAGCTGATAGGAAAGCACAGAAACCGTAAAACAAGTCACCTATCAGCTGAGTAACAAAAAAAAATCATTTTTTGTCTACAAAACATTGAAGTTTCTGCTGATCAAAACTGTGGTGGTGCGATATCTTTTATAAATGTATATTTCTTTCCTTGTGCTCTTACGTGCTTCTCGTGCCATCTGTTCTATTGTTCCGTAAATTTTATTATCTGTTTATATCTTTCATTGTATGTATGAGATCTGTGTAAATAATAAAGAATTTGTATGAAAAGTAAATGTGTGCTCCTTGCCTCCTACCCACTTGAGGAGCAGCTTCTCTGAAGTTGCCTACAGTGGTTTATGAAAAAAGATATAAAATAAAAGCCTCAGAAGACGAGAATGAAATCGAGGAGAAATAAAATCAGGAAAGCAAGCGGCGGAAGGAAGGGGGGGGGGGGGGAGCGGCAGCGGCGGCGAACCGGCCGCCTAGGACGCGACAGGACAACTTGCGCCATCTAGGGGCAAGTAGGGGCCGGCAGCAGTAGAGACGGCGATTGTAACGCCATGTTTTGAGGCGGCGGAAACAAGAACCCTACGCTTGAGCGCAGAAAGAGCGCCCGGAGGGAACATGGATGTTAACGGCTCTACCCGTCCTAGTTGCCGGAGGGGGTGATCAACATATTTGACGTCGCCGTGACGTCACCCTACTTTTCTCTCTTTTTTCGCTCATCGCTCGCTCTTTTCTCGCTTCTTCTCTCGCTCGGGCGCCCGGAGCGCGTTACAATAGCCAAGGCTACGGCTGCGCCGGCCTGGCGCTGCTGGCACTGCTCCGGAACTTCGCTGTTTCTAGCGGCTTCATTTGTTCGTTTGAAAAAAAATAGTGATAAAAACGTCAATGCAACCGAAATGTTCTGCACGCTTGGACTAGAAGACGGTATTAACGGCGGCCTTCGCTGCCGCTGAAGCTCAATCAACTCAACAACATTTATTAAACAACGTGCGCGACGTGCTCGAAAAACGAAACCGAAAGAAGATGCCTCCCTTCTTCTCGAGTCCGCTTGGGGGCGCGTCAGTAGAAGGGAGGAAGACGCGCCGTTGCTGCCTTTTACCTCCATTTTTTCTTAGAGTGCAGGGTCAGGGCCCAGCGGTCGAGGCGGCCGAGGCAGCCGAGTTACGAAATGTGGCCGAAGAGACCGAGGCCCGAAGCCCGCCACTATCGCAGCTGATCGCAGCCGCCCAGTGTACGTAGCAGTGTCGGCATCGTTTCGAAGCTTAGCGGTTTATGACGGATGTGTTTTAACTCTTTCTTTGTGAATGCCGAAAACGCCGCGGCAAAAGAAACGACTGAAGGACCGACCTCGTCGTCTTGGCCCCTGCGTAAACGGCTTAGATCCAACCTGGGTGCCCAAATCTTGTTTATCAAACAGCGCGCTGATGAAGCTTGTAGCAATGATATTTGTATAGTTTTCCTTGGCGTCGGTGGATAATAAGGACTTTAATTTTCCTTCCATCGGTCTGGGTTTGTTTATGCCTGTTTTGGTAAATAAAAAGATTTAAAAAAATTAACGAAAAAAAAAACAAAAAAAAACACCGCTCCTTCCAGGGATCGAACCTTCGACCACTTGGTCAGTAGCGCGATGTTCTACCCCTGCGCCAACTGAACAGGGAGGAACTCGACCTCCTCCTTTCATCCAAACTTCCGTTCCTCCCTTCTCTGGGCAACTTGACTACAACAAGGAGGAACAGTCGCCGTTGCTACCTTTCTCCTCCTTTTTTCTTAGAGTGTAGTGTTTGTTGCTCTATTTGTGCTGTTCCCGTGCGGCTGCAATTGTCGTCTTTAATTAATCTTTGTAGAAGGGGTATTCACACAGCTGGAAGCGATGCTTCACGGGAAGAGAAATTCGCTTTTCGATCAACATGAATGCAGTCAAAGCCGCGACTTGCGGCAATTGTTAACCGGGAAGAGCTACGCCATGGTGAGCTCAAACACTTCTAGCGCTCATCCCAGCGCGCCACTTGAGAGGAATTGTCTACAGGAACCGTAGTATATTTAAACAGCAAACAAGGTTATAGCTTTCTATGTCGATTTTACCATACTCCCTTAATGCTAAAATTATAAACCGTAAATATACGTACTTTTCGTCATATTTCAAGACTGTTTAGTCCTTTCCCTCAGAGCGCAATCGCTCTCGGGAAGGGACAACAGGATGGTGCAGACGACTGTCACACTGGCCATTGTGATAGAAACTGGTTCAGACCAGTGTTCCGACATGACTATCCGCGGGTCCATATTTCCACGCACGTCGCCGAGCGAGCGCGTGCGTGGCCGAATAGTTAGCGTCCTTTACTGGTTCTTCCGGGTCCTTGAAATCCTTAAAACCCTTGAATTTAAAAGTAGCGTTTTCAAGGCCTTGAAAGTCCTGGAAGTTTTACAGATCCTTGAAGGACTTTGATTTTCGAGTTTTACGACGACATTTAGCAGATGTTAAGGAACGCCTGGCTACACTGGAATCGGTTTCGGTTCCGAAGGGCATAGCCAGATCCACATCCAACCCGCTTTTGTGTAATTTCCGGTATGAGATCACAAGTTGCCGGCGTAGCTCGAACGTAAACTGGTGTGTAATTTGTGCGGTCGGAATTACTGCAGCAACTGCAAGTGAGAAATAATGCCAGGGAGATGCAAGTTCCAATGCTCGTGGCTGAGCAACGACAGTTATAGGCACTGGCTTGCAACGGACCCGCCGAGTCCAAATCGGGCTAAATGCAAGCCTTGCTCGAAAACGTTCGACATCGCCGCTATGGGAGAGTCGGCGCTGAAAAGTCACATGAAAAGCGCCACACACGACGCGAACGTGAAGGCGGCAGTGAGTAACCCGATCAAGAACTTCTTGGTGCCCTCTGTAAGTGAATCGTCCGTTAACCCAACGTCCTTGGATCCCACGCAATCACAATCGTCGGACTTGGACAGTGTGTGCAAGAAGCATGAGCTAGTGAGTGATGCAGAGATTATGTGGACACTAAGAGTAACTGCATCGCACTATTCCTACAAGTCCTGTTCACAGACAAGTGACTTGTTCAGAAGAATGTTTCCCGAAAGCGAAGTCGCTTGAGCCTTCTCCTGCGGAGAGCAGAAGTCTTCGTACGTTGCGTGCCATGGTCTCAGAACTTTTGTCTTATCTTCTCTCCAATAAGAGGTAGATTTGTGCGACTATTATGTTGCCCTCTTCGACGAGTCCCTGAATGACTACTTACAACAGAAGCAGATGGATTTTCACATAAGGTACTGGGATGTGTCACACTATGTCGCCACGCGGTATTACACGTCCGTGTTTATGGGCCATTCAGAGGCACAAGACATTGAAGAGAAACTGCTGAGTACCCGGAGCCTCTGCTGTTCGAGAAGATCGTCCAACTGACAATGGATGGACCAAATGTCAACTTGAAGGCTTTCAGAGGTCTGCCAAACACCTGCAGCTGAATTATCGGATTCAGTGTTTATATCTGGGCAGCTGAGGCTTGCACACAGTACACAATGCTTACAAAGCAGGCGCCACAGCCAGCAAGTGGGGACTAGATGGCCTGCTCTCAAGCCTAAACACATTGTTTCAGGATGCCCCAGCACGAAGGGAGGACTTTATAACTGTAACCGAGCAGACACTGTTGCCTGGCAAGTTTGTTGCGCATCGATGGGTCGAGAATGTTCCAGTTATTGAACGCGCTTTGCTTCTTTGGCCTGATCTAAATAAGTACATGGAATCTGCAAGAAAGAAAGAAGTAAATCCTCCAAAATGTGCTTCCTTTCAATGCCTGTCTGACTTCTGCGATGATCCGTTAGTGCTGGCAAAGCTCAACTTTGCTCTCGGCGTTGCCATGATGCTTCGGCCCTTTCTCGTGGAATACCAAGCCAACAAGCCACTGGTATTGTTCCTGGCAAAAGACCTTGAAAGCCTGGTGAGAAAGCTGGTGACAAAATTTGTGAAATGCTCAGTTCTCTGCTTCGGCAACAGGCATCACCAGCATGCTCAAGATGGACATGGGCGATCCAAACAACCACACCCCACTTGGGAGAGTGGACATCGGCCATGCGGCCCAACAGATACTGAAAAGCTCCAAAGTAAGTGCAAAAGATGCATTGACATTTAGGACGCAGTGTAAGCAATTCCTGGTCGTTGTAACAAAGAGGATACTTGAGAAAAGCCCACTACGATTGCCCATAGTAAGAGGCCTTACTTCACTGGACCCCAGGCAAATGTGCTCGAAGCCAGACGAGTGTCTGGAAGGCATCAAAAAGTTTTGAACCCTCTCACTGCGGCAAAAAGGATCAGTGGTCATCAAAAATACACTGTGCTCGTGGAATACGCCGAGCTATTGCAAGAACGAAGGCACGACTTGCAACAGTTCGAAAGAACTTCCGACACCTTGGACAGGTTTTGTTATGACCTCCTGAAGTTCAATTCGTCCCACAGTGAGCTGTGGGAAGTAGTTAGCTTCTGCTTGTCCTCAGTCACGGACAAGCGAGTGTTGAGAGAAGATTCAGTGTCAATCGGCAGGTCGCAGTCGAAAATATGAAAGACATTTCCTACATCTCGCAGAGAATCGTATGTGACGCTGTAAATAAGGCAGGTGGCATCTTGAATGCACAAATCACGAAGGAACTCAGGACGTCTGTGGCTTCTGCAAGGCACCATTACCGTGCTTTTTGGAAGCCAAGAATAAGCGGGAGCTTGAAGATGCAAGGCAGGTGAAAAGGCGTGCATTGACGAAGAAGTTGAAAGATTGAGAAAGAAGAAGAAACTGGAATTAGCTGTTGCTGAATTGACGGCTTCAGCCACTGATCTCCACTAGAGGGGGCTGGATGGCGCATTGAGCAAACAGGTATGAAGCCACCGGAAGTGAGCGGTTTGTCCCGGAAGTGAGCGCTTGGCAGGCTTTGTAACCCTTCCGAGTGCTGGTTCGAAAACCGTCGAGGGCGTTGGATTTTCGCTTGTTCCCTCAAGAGAGCCTGCTTGTTGCGCAGTAAGAGCGCATGCGGACCCGAGAAGTATCATGGGAAGCCATTCAATGTAAACATTTTGAGATTCTAGTTGATCAAGTTGTGAATATGTCCCAAGTTCAAATGCCTCATTCTCGGGATTTAATCCAGAACGGGAGTATTAAAACCCAATCAAAGACACAAAAAAGCATGGTCCAAAATATCGACTGAATGCACTAGGAAGCCCAGCGCACGCCCGACTTCCGGGACAAGCATCGAACTTCCGGTGGCTTCACTTGCGCCAGGCTCGGAGAGCAGCTAAGCGCCATCCAGCCCCCTATAGTAGAGATCAGTGGCTTCAGCAGACAATTATGCAGAGAAGGCAGAAGCTACGAGTGACCTCCCATGGATCACGAAATCCAACAGCCGCAGGAAGACTGCCAAAAGCAAGGCACAGGATAATTCTGAACATTGACCTCGAAGTCCAGAAAAAGAAATGTGAACTACCATGAACATTGGACGAGTGCCTGTTTGGTGTATATTTTTTGTTTAACATGTGGGACACGGCAACGTGTGTTGTTAATGTGTTTTTTGAATCTAGCATACGAAAATGAAATCCCCTTAATATCTAGTCTCGTGCAATAAATATTACATTTTTAACGCATTTAGAATTGTGTTTTGTCTAAGTAAGGCTCTCAACATGGTCCTTGAAAATAACCTGGCTGGGCATTAAAAGTCCTTGAAAACCCTTGAATTTTTGTCTTCGAGGCCAGCATGAGCCCAGTGTCGCGCGGAAGGTCTAGGTTCGATTCCAGTCGGCGGAATGTCCTTTTATTTATCCTTTCATCGTGGCGTTCTCGTAAGTTCGAGAACATTCTCGTCTGATCGAGTTCCCAATGTTCTACGCGCCGAAAGTTCAACGCCCAATTTTCCAGAAAACCACGAGGGTACATAAGGAATTCCGCATGTCGAGCGGAGTCAATCTCGCCCCTTCGTTCAATCCTGCTGTTACGCCGACTTCGACGCCCGCGACGCTCTGTTGTTATCTTCTGTTCACTTTTTGTGTTGGGCACAAGTTCGCCCCATTAAACGTTTCAGTTCCCTGTGTTATTTTTTGTTTCGTCATCTTGTCATTCGTTACAAATCACATGAGCGTATGACGTTTTAGCGAACAGCGACATTTGAGCGAATCGATGTTTTAGCGAATAACGGGGGCGCGTGTTAACGCCCATCCCCCCCCCTCCCCGCACTGCGCTTACGCCGCTTCGCAACGACAGTCTGCGGCGGCTCATTACAATAATGCGAACCCACTTGGCCCACCCGTAAACACGGCCGACTATTTGCTAAAGTGTCATTCGGTGAAACGTGGGCGTTCGCTAACATGTCATTCGATCAAGTGTGCCTCCCACTATCCGCAGGCCCATCGATTGCACCGTAATCCATTGAGCTGTCTTAAACTCTTTAATGTAAAGCAGTGCGTCACCTGTGCACCCCTCCGTCCGGATCGCACACCCCCCCGGCCCCGCGTCTCGCAGTCGATCGACGGGCGGGGGCCGAGCGGCATGCGGAGAGGTCAAAAGCGAAATGGCAATGCCGCCGATGACGAGGTTTCCATGAGCTGTCATCCGACGTTCGTCATCTTGCTGTTACACCACTGATGCTACTAATACGCAAAAACAGGGTCACATCGGCGACAATTCCAGTTTTCGTTCACAACAGACAACAGTGCCGTCGCGATGTTGCTGCTATGTTGCAAACACACAGGGATACAAAACCACGTCGATTGCCGGCTGACACTCGGCGTCAGAAAACAAATCAGAACTTAGCACAGAAGGTAGCAACTCAGCACAGAGCTCTCGGCAAATGGACGTCGACTCGGAGGATGGGGCGCCGACCATCAAAGCCAAGGAAATCGCTAGGGTTGACTCATCGTCGGTCGAACGAGCTCAAGTCGCGACTCGACCCGTCACCCAGAGTCCACTTCAGGACTCACCGCGAGATGGATGTCCACCTCGGAGGAGGGACGGCCGACTGCCGAGTGTACGGCCGTCCCTCGGCAGACGAACACCGAGGGACTGCCGAACCAAACGCTGAGCACAAACCGGCACAAACCGCGCCAAAGCCAGACTACGCTAATCCCGTCAAATAATGAGGATGATGTTGAACCCTGTTAACATAGCGCACTCAAGCGGTTGCCGCGAGTGATGCGCCGACGGCTCCTCGAGGGCGTTTCGCCAAGCACAGAAAGTATAAAGGAGTGACTCAAACGCGAAATGAGAAATCACGTGGTCGTGATCTGCTTAGGGCACGGTGGAAGAAACACATTTAGGTGATGGACTCTCTGTCTGACGCGGCGGCCACATTATGATCGGCGAACCGAGCGTTTCACTCGCACAAGGATAGGTGGTGCCCAAGTATGGGGTCACTCCCAAACCGACCGCTCCGGTTGTTTCTCCCAGCGATGGTCCCGCATTCCCTCGCTCACCGCTTCTCGTTGTACCCATGGTGGAAGAAACAAATTTTTGTGATGACTCTCTTTCTAACGCGGCAGTTACATTATATTTGGCGCACCGAGCGCGTTCCACTCGCACGGGGATAGATGGCGCCCAAGTATGGGGTCCCTTTCAAACCGACCGCTCCGGTTGTTTCTCCCAGCGGTGGTCCCACCCATTCCCTCGCTCACCGCTTCTTGTTGTACTTCACCGCCGCCACGCCACCACCAAGTCGCCAGAGTCCGTAAATCTGTGTTCTCTTCCTTTTTCTTCTTGTTCGAATTAACGCTCACATCGTCGACACAACACCGAAGCAAAATACGAGGCTAGCCATTGGCCGCACACCACCACCACACCACCACACCGCGAAAACGCCGATCACACTACGTCGCCGACACCGTGGCCGCCAAGGAGGGACCTCATTCCGCAGCGCTCTCCGCGGTGGCGCGGAACTAACTACTCCTGGTTCGAGGCTAGCTCCGAACACAATCTGGTCGCTCGCTCCGCGCGGGAAGAGCGGCCAGAGTCATCACCTAAATGTGTCCCTTCCACCGTGGCTTAGGCACCGGTGCGATGACTCCAAGCTTCCACCGTCCATTTTAAAAGGGTCATGAAAAAAAATGTATCGACCTCATCTTATTTTTTTAAATTCATTAAAGCCAATGTTACTTTGATTAAAGACCAACGATTTCTTTTAATTTTTCCGGCACAATTTTGCGTCTAGAGTTTACAAACCGCGTTTGAAATTCGTATGTTTCGGAGATTCTGGAGCGACCATACGACAGCGTGTAGGAACCAGAGGCAACTAAACCCTCATCATATGTGATAGATAAAGATGGAACAGATATTCAACTTTATTTAATGTTCAAACAACAAATTGAAAATGATAAAAAACAAGTAACCATTATTTGACGCTCCTATATTATTTACATTACAGGGCATCCCGTGATTGCGATTGTGTTTTGGTTTCAAAAGGTTTCATCCGTGTCTTTTGCCGCTTGGTAAACATAGCAACGATGGCTCTGTCAGCTGTTCGGTTGCCTGTTGTTTCGCGGCTCCTCAACCTCTGCTCGCGGAAGGCTTAGGATCATGGTTCGTGTTTATCGTCGTTCGCGTGTGTTATATGCGCGTGTCAGCGTCCGCCATGCCAACCGTGTGCGTTGTGAAACACTGATACAGGACGTACAGTAGCGCAGACAACATACGGTTTCATAACCTGCTGCGCGAGCAACATCGTAGGGTCCTGTGGCTTCGAGCCATTGCCCTCGATGGTCCGGACGACACGGGCGCACGCGTGGGTCACTTCAGTTCTGAGCACTTTCTTCCGAGGGACCCCAAGATGAATATTCAAGTGCGGCAAAGCCTCGGCCTGGATTTTTGGAAAATGCTACTGTTTGATGTTACAGACAGGATTTAGTCCGACTTCAAGGTGTCTGTGTATATAGACGGTTATGACACAGAGCATATCTGGTAGCTTCCTGTCTTAATGCCATGTTTATTTCCTCCCCTTCGTCGCGTTCTATTAATGCTCAAAAGCAAAATGTCTCCAAATTCTCACTGACCAATCTTTTTCATCACCAGCACGGTGTGCATGGTGATTCCCATTAGGAATGTGTAACTGGCAACACGAGTTCTAGGAAAACCCAAGCTCACCTGGAATGTTCTCTTGTTTGTGTATGCAGGATATCCTGCCTTGAAGAACAATTGGCCTTGCATGATCCCGAAAGTGGCTGATTTCAGGTCAGTCTTCTGGTAATCATCAAAGATGGCTCGTACAGCATGTACAGTGCTCACCAAGCATGCATATATGAAACACACAAACAATCTTGTCTCATGGCAGAGTTATCCTGGTGGCAACCAAGCAAAGGTTTCGTGAAGTGCCACTAAACAGGCCATCCGGAACTGCCACGCGAATAAGCCATTGTTAAACATCCTCCAATACATTGTTGCCATAAGAAAACACAATTCGTGTGTTCTGTATGAGTTTGATGAGCACTGTGTGTGGCAGTTTAAAAGCATACCTTTTTTACATCAATGCTAGTGCAATGACCATTTCTGTTGCCGCATATATATATCTGCACCCCTACATCCCAATGCTGCACATATTTCAGGCACTATAATGATAGGATGATTTTGCTGTCCGCAATACAAACATATTGTCCAACAACTTTATGTGTTCTAAAAAAGCCACAGAAGTGGAGTCATTGAGAGAGGTAAAACTGCATTTTTTAGTTTCATGGAAATTGACCTCGGAAGATTAATACGGACCATTGTATGTGTACCACTAAATAATTCGGTCCATGACGGCCTTGGTTCATAGAACATCTGGGAACGAGCTGAACTATGGGTTGCAGATTTTTGACATAGCCTGCTTATTACTCCGAAATCATCAATTCTGGAAATATAGGTGCTCTCAATCTCAAGGGAGGCGTTAAAGCAGAATGAAAGGAAGAAAAACCGCGCTTGAACTGCGAAGTGATAAGGGTAGTACAGTGCTATTTGAAAGGGAAGCTGAAACGGTTTTGTATTTGAGGAAACACACGTAAATCGTCTTTAATTGACCTCCAGGATCTAGAATATGGAAATTATTTTTCAATTCGGTGCACGGAAGGTACAGAAAATCATTTTCATAGTACCGTGGAAGCCCCTCCTTCCTGGAGCGTGACGTCATCAAAGGAGTTTTCGTTATCTCCGCTCTCGAGCATCTTCAGCGCCTATCAAAGGTATGCGCAGGCACTCTTGCTACTTTGAAAGCGGTCAGAAGCAAAAACGTCACGACTGGTGCCAGTGCGGGGGAATATATTTGCTACTCCAGCGACCTATAGGGGACGCCACTATCGGACAAATATGGCGGTTTAAAACAGGTTGTGACGTGCCATGTGCCAGATCAACGCACAACGCTGGGGCATCAGCAAGCGAGCATTGAACTCAAAATGGTTCGTCCCGCTTTTTATCCTCCACGTTTCAAGCCCGCGGCAATGCGTTGGTGTAAGCGAGCTTCCAGAGGCTTGACTTCCTTCGAGGAACCGATGAAAGGACTACCGACTGTCCTTCCACGGTGCTGATGAACGTTGATAAACGCGGTATGTCTGGTTCAAGCGGTTGCGTAGGTTGCGTGAACAGCAACCTGGGAACAAGCTGATACTACAGTTACGACAGAGTCACCAGGACAATTGTTCTATCCCTTAAACCACAGACAACATGTAATCACAGAAGCCCCAAGAGACGAGCAGAAATCAAGAATGGACCTGTTCCGGCCAGTTCAGTGTTTTCCCGCTAGGTGCCGTCCGTTTTGCTGGAGTCGCGATCTACTCGGCAAGCTTGAAATTGCACCCGCTGCCCACACGAGCGACACGCGCTTGGTGGCCGAAATACCCCCTTATTACGTAACGACTGGTCGGAGTTTTTTCGTGCCTACTGGCGTTTAGTTACATCTTGGGGGAAAACGAACGGGACATTCAGATTCGCGGGATGAAACTACGCTAAAATCAACGTGTATCTAATTTTTTTAAGGAAGTGTTCCAGCTTCCCATTAGAAGCTGTGAGCACCATTCTCAGATTTGGTACTTGTCAGCTGCCCATTAGTCGCTCACCCCTGCTCACCTGGCTCAGCAAACGTACAGTTTTAGGGAAGGAGAACAAGTTTGTTCATGATGTTCCTTTTTTTTTCTTGTCTCTTAATCTTTTTTTAATCTTTTTCTTTCTCTTGGTTAGGGAATGGCTGGTGCCACTAATTAGACTGCCAATTTCAACCAAATGTAATTCCTGTAAAGGGTGTTGCCGTGTATTACGTGCGTGATCGCCGTGTATAGCGAACACGACACGACCTGCAGAGCTCAAACAACTGTAGATGCAACCGGAGACACCGGGAGGGGAGAGCGGAGCGGCGGGCCACAGAGAAGCACGGGACACCTGGTGGAAGCCACAGACTGGGCACGGTCGCAGACCAGACAATGAGCTTCTCGTAACAACACTATATTGTTTCCTAAAAAGTTAAATAAATATATATTTGCATTATAACAAAAAAACGGTACATCTTAATGTCGAAAGGGATATGGTCCACGCCACAAAGACGGATAGAAACAACTGAGCGAGGTCGGAGCAAATGGGTCAGCGGTAACTGTGAGTGAAGTCCCATCTCAAACCTATAGGGAATGCCTCGCATCAGGAAAATTGAAAAGTTCGATGAGGAAGCGGAATCATAGACTTCGTACATCGAAAGGATCAAAGTGTTCTTCACTGCGAACGACATACCTGAATCCAGGGTTGTGCAGTGTCGCGATACAAATGTATCGCGATTGTATTTCAGAAATACTTTCAGTATTAATATTTTTGTATCGTTATACAAGTTTTCAATCAATATCTGAATTCCGGTGTCGGAATACATTATCGGTGTATTCCTTGTATCGCGATACAATATCGGGTCAATGCATCTCGTTACAGTGTTCGAGAAATCAGTGACCCCCAAGCAAAAGCTCAAGAGACTGCTTACTTTCTTTCGTGCTTCAGAGGGGTAGAAGCTACACTAAATGGGACTTTGAGGCTTTGCTATCAAGCAGACTAAAGTGTGTTTCAAACATTATGGCACTGAGATTGGCTACTTCCTTTTTTTATTTTTCAGAGATAACATATGTCTTCCGTGAACTACTTTTGTTGAATTAAAACGTTGAAGGCAGTGTGTGTACGAGCTTTACAAGTGTACATCGAGCTTCCAGTCCTATTTACTAGAGCTAGAATTAAGTTTCTTCCTTGAGATCATCAAAAAAGAACACCATTTTATTTCAAGGCGGCGTCTTGCAATGACTGCGGAAAAGGCACCGACATGGGACTAGATGATGTTGACTTTAAGTGGATATTTGGACATATAAAAAACGAATTTATATGTTCATTTGATGTTTCGTCGAATGCTTTCAACATTGCCGTGTGCATGATCGACAAGATAGCTTCGCAGTTCATCTAGAAGATTCGCGTATATTCATACCCCGAGCAGAAAAGATAAGGAGGTCAGAATGATGCTTAGTCAGTCTCGTTCTCACTTCCTGTTACGCCGCCAAATCGCCTTCCGCTGTTCAGCTGTCTCAACACTTGTTCTTTATTTTGTTTGGCACAAGTTCGCCGATTAACCTTTTTTTTTCAGTTCGTTATTAAGGCGAAAGCCTTATATATCTCATGGTTCAGTCGACCTTCAAAGTCCTTGAGCAAAACACGTCGGCGGCATAAAAGTACGAAAACACGTCGGCGACGCGAAAGGTACCAAAACAAAAGGTACCAATGAAACGGCGCCAAAAGTGCGTCGTCAGCGAGCACGCTGTCTTCGGAGGTTCGCTATGACCGGGACCACAGCCGACGCCATGATCCCAGTGAGCCAATGAAACATCGCCAAAGGTGCTTCGTCAGAAAGCGCCCTGTCTTCGGAGGTTTGTCATCACGTTTACATCGGCGCTTCGGATTTCGCCTTCAAGTCGTCTTAGGAATAACGTGTTTTTATCGTCTCTTCGCCTTATTCCGTGACATTTCTGGTGGAAGTGCAGGGTACGTGTATACGGGAATCTACTCGATGAACGGAGAAGCTAACTTCTCAATCATGCACGCGGCATTCTTTGAGCGCGCGTGCTTCACTCGTTTTTGGCGTCGAGGGTATTTAACGTTGAATTGTCCCGTCCAGATGACGCCTGATATTGACGGGCAGCAGGCAGCGGTCGTCGGGCCACGGCGGCGTAGCTCAGCGTTGGCTCCTGTTGCGCCACCATGGTGACGGGAGCCTCTGGTCGGAGCGTCCGGTGAACTTCTTCGCGGACAGCCTCGGCGATGGAGAGCGACGCCAGAGGACTGGCCGCAGGCAGCAAATTCCGGAGCGCCTTCCCGGACGACGTCGCGGATAACCTCAGGGATGTCCCGGGTAGCGTCGCCGATGTCGTCGCTAAGCAGCGTGGATGCAAGGACGCCTGGACGTCGTTGGTAGTAGGAGAAGCGCGCGTGGAAGGCGCGCTCGGTGTTAGTTACCTCAGTGACGAAGGCTTCGACGGTAGTCGGCCGGTGGCGCACGAGGCCCCCAAAAATGTCATTTTTTCACCCCGCGTATAAGAATGCGTAGCTTTTTTCTGTCCGTTGCCTGAGGGTTGGAACGGGTGCTCAAGCGCAGGACGTCTTCAAGGAATCTTGTGACGGTTTCTTGGGGGCACTGGGTTCGCATTCGAAGAAGGTCTTCGGCCTTCTTCCGTCGATGGTGACTACCGTACAGTCAGCACGGAATGAAACCCGAACGCCGGAACGCGTGGCCATCGATACAGGCTGCTCCACCTGGAGGGCCCCTGAGAACTAATGAAAATGCACCTGGGTGCGAGGGTGCGGGTCCTACTAAGATGTCCTCCACACTCGCGCGGGGCGTCTGGGACTTCCGCGTTTCGCCGGTGGCGCGCTGTATGCGCCGTCACTCGGGGTGCTTTTTTGTCGCCGCACTGTCGCCCGGTCGACACCGGGCGACCGCTTAACCTGGCTATAGCTCTTTGCGATAGGCCCTGCTCAGACAGGGTGATGAATTTATTCCGCTCCGGAATTGATACGCCTGGTTACCAAAGAGAGCGTCACCGAGCAATTCCTCGCTTTTTAAGATTCGACTGATAACCTCACACAAAACCATCGGCATTGCTCATAAAAACCGAGGCATCCGCGTCGGTCTGTTGCAGCATTTTTTTTTTTTCATAAAAAACCCTGCGCGTGGCACGTCGTTTACAGGAGCCCCAGCGTGGTTCCGGTGACTCGTCATCAAGCACTATGGGTCTTCTGTGCACGAAATGTTTCAACTTTCATTTCGCCCTTGCGATACACAAAGCGATAATGAATGACAGCGCTGAAGAGATATCACTGGGCATCCGATACACAAAGCGAGTGACAGTGCTTTTTGTATCGGATGTGACGGCGCTTACAGCGCGCCACCGGCGAAGCGCGGAAATCCCAGACGCGCCGCGCGAGGGTCGAGCTCATCTTAGTAGGACCCGCACCCTCGCACCCCGGCGCATTTTCATTAGTTCTCAGGGGCCCTCCAGGTGGAGCAGCCTGTATCAACGGCCACGCGTTCCGGCGTTCGGGTTTCATTTCGTGCTGACTGTACATCCGTTGGAGCTCTTCAGCTAGTCCCATGAAATAATTGAGGTCTCATGATTCTCGAACCGGTGTCGTTCCGTGCCCTCGAGGGTAAAGGAGACGCTCTGCAGGCATTGCTCAGGTGCCCATTCATTGTGACGACGAGCTACTCCCCGTACTGGTTGATCCAGTCCTCAAAGTCTTCGTAGACGTCGCCTTGGAAGGGCGTAGGCTTACGACGGACGACGGGCAGGTGAACGACGTGGGAGGCAACGTTGGAGTCTCAATTTGCAGACCTCGGACGGTCACGAGACCATCGGCGACATGATCTCGATGCATAGGACGTGAAACACAATACTTTGGATGAGGTGTTGCCTACGTCACATTTGCGTCCAACACGCCAGTTCAAGAAACCACTGGGGTTACACATTTTCAGTTGGTACACGGCAGAAAGGTGACAACGATGCTCGATGCCATGCTGCCCCATGACCCGACGGACGACGGCATTAACAAGACCCAGCTGGTCACCCAACGAGCAGAAGAGGTACGCCAGTTAGCCCGCATTCAGATAAAGGACCAATTCCGTGTCGACGCTGGCCAGTACAACCTTCGTCGCCGCGACCTGGAGTCGGATGCCGGAGACAGGGTGTGGGTGTGGACGCCCATCTTCGCCGTGGCCTCAGCGAAAAACTGTTGGAAACGGTACTTCGGACCGTACAAGGTACTTCGTCTCCTCTGTGGAGCTCAACTACGAAGTGGTGCCCGACGGAACTCTATCATCGCGACGCCGACCATGACCTGAGGTGGTTCACGTCGTTCGACTCTAGCCTTTCTACGCTCGGTAGGACTGTGGACCTTTCGTGTTCCATATGAATTTTTTTTTAACTTACCCTTATTTTGTTTTGTGTTGTGTTGCATCGGGCGATGCGCTTTTCAAGGAGGGAGTGATGCCGCTTGCATGACCGAGAAGATAGCTTGTCCGTTAATCTAGAAGATTCGCGTATACTTACACCGAGCATTAAAATTAAGGAGGCCAGAATGATGAGTATTCAGTTTCGCTTTCGCTCCCTGTTACGTCGCCAAATTGCAGCCCGCTTTTCTGCTGTATCGACGCTCGTTCTTTACTTTGTTTCGCACAAGTTCGCTATTTAAACCTTTATCTCCAGTTAATTATTTATCGTCTCTTCGCCTTACTTTGTGACAATATATATCTAAAGGGAGAACTGCACTGCATTCTGGATGGAAAGTATCTTCAATCTATTCAAGACCCTCTTAGTTTCCACAGCTTCATGTCAAGAAAGGAAAATAGTAGTTCTATGCGAAAATAATTTCGGGCTCGAGAACGTCAGTGTCTAACTGCAATCTTTACCTCACGGTTAGGATGATTTCTTGTTTTAACTGGAGGACTTCTCTTTTCTACTTAGGAGTACAAACCATGTCAACGAAGCCTACATATCACTACCTCCAAGTGAGGTCTTGTGCAGTACACACACACACACAAAAAAGAGAACTATTTGCATAGTTTAGGAGCTTTCCCAACTTTAAAGTGGTCTTCGTTTGTTTTGATATGAACCCTGTTCGTTTACACAGTCGTGGAACGCTTAATCTTTTTCGCCAACATGACTCTTTGCCCATATCGGTGACAGCTGACCGACGAGATCTTTACAAAGGTGCTTTTAATCAAATGTAGTCGAGTGTAGCAGCAAAGTCGTATATTTAATTCTGTCTAGTATTGCTTCCACGTAAAAAAAATATGTAGTAGAAGGTCGTCTCACTTTGTTTTCCACATCGTAACTTTTGCCTGTAATACAAGAGTCAACATCGCGAAATCATTTTTTTTAAATAAAAATGTTTGTGAGCGTTACTGCCTTGGCAAAATTATATTTCCTGTATTTGTACTTCGAAACACTTTTTTTGTTTTCCAAATGTATTCTTGACATGTTTCCTACTTTAGTATGAATGAATTTCGGTTTCAGTATTTTAGCTGTCTTCGTCACATATCAATGTCCTTTTAAATTTCCAGATACAGTTTAAATATATCTGCCCAACCTCCGGAATCAAAGCGAGCCGATGTTTTCCCTCTCTATCGTCGGACGAGAAATCTACGCACTAATACGGAACTTGGCGGCACCCGCCAAACTGAGCACCAAGGCGTACGTACCGATTGTTCAACTAGTGCAGAACCATATCGACCCGACGCCCAGTAAAACAGTTGAATGCTACAAATTCCTTCACCAGAAGCAGCTGGAATCCGAAACAATCGCAGAAAACGAAGCTGCGCTCAAGCAGCTTTCAGTGCAATGCAACTTCGGTGTTTCCCTCCTATGACTGACTTCGAAACAAGCTCATTGACGGCATTAAGGGCGGAAACCTTCTTGAATAGCTGCTGGAGGAAACGACGCTGACATTCAAGGCAGCGGTAGATGTTGGCACTTCGATGATGGTAGTAATGAGGGATGTGAAGGGAACAAGGAGCAAGACAGACGCCAAACAAAATGTCAATCGCTTGGCGCAAAGGCGGAGATTACAAGGCGTCATTTCCGAAAGAGGCAAACGAAGGAAAAGGAAATTGTCGCACAAGAGGACCCTATATCACCGTTGCAGCAATAACTATCACGACCCTGAAAACTGCTCTGCAAGAAACAAGACTTGTAAAATGTGCGGAAGAACAGGACACTTCCAAAGGGAGTGCAGTGACAGGAAACGAAATCAAGAATACTCAAAAGGAGGGATAAATCAAACTTCACCAACCATGTCACTACACATAACTCTGGACACGAAACTCCGTTTTATTTCATCCACTCAAGCTACACAAAACTCACTACAGTTACTGGGGAGATATGCAGCAAACCTCTTCAGACGGAGATCAACACAGACTCTCACGTGACTGTATCAGCCTGTAGACTATTCAGAAAATTGTTCCAGACATCCATTTGAAACCTTCGGGAATAACGTTGAATCTGTACACCGGCAAGTCCATCGTCAGAAAAAATGGTTCAAGCGAGATGCGGTAGAACGGGCACGTCAAGCGCCATGAAATCCAAGTGGTGAGGAATGGGGGACCCCAATACTGAGAAGGGCATGACTTCATGACTTCTAAGTGAACCGGACGGAAGTACTAAACGCGCGTGCAGGAACCTTAACTCTCGGCAAGTGCGCTAGAAAAACACGATAACACGATTCTATCTTTGAAGGTCAGAGATAACTGGAGGACTACGCCGTGAAACTCTGCGTGAATGAAGATTCTCAACCAAAGTCTATCAAACCAATGTCAGTTCCATATACCCTCCGACAAAAGATCGAAGAGGAGCTGTATCCCCTTAAGAAGGAAAATATAATCACCTATGTGATTAGGAGTGAGTTGGTGACTTCAATCGTTCCAGAGATGAAGGCAAATAGACAAGTGAGCGTTTGCAGCGATTAAAAGGTTACACTAAACCCAGCCTTGAAGCAAGATAAGTACCCTCTACCGAAAACTGAAGATCTCTTTGTGAAGACTGCCCATGGGGCAGATCCCTCAGCGGAAGAATCATGAAATCTGAATATAATCAACACACACAAAGGGCTGTTCCAAGTGAACAGAGTGCCATTTGGAATAACCCCAGCATCAGCCATCTTCCAACGCGTCATTGAAGAGCTCGTTGGAAACTTGCCGTACCCACGTGCATTTCAGGATGACATCGTATTAACTGGCGGGAGCGATAGGCATCACCTGCGGAACCTGGGCAATCGTACCTGGGACATCGTACACCTGCAAGAAGTCAAGAAAAGTGGCTTTCGCTTGGGAAAGAAAAATGCTGTTTCATACAGGACTCTATTGAGTACAGGGGAAATGTCGTAGACAAGCATGGTTCACCCAAATTCTACGCAGATGAAGGCGACCCTACAAGCAAAGACTTCAAAATATCAAAAAGAACTCGGAGCATTTCTGGGACTGCTGAAATACTACGGAAAGTTCCCCAGCAACACAGCCGACATCTTACATCCCCTATATAAACTTGCTGCGAAAAGATAAAAGGTGGGAATGGTCGAGATCACGACAGAAAACCTTCAACGAAGCGTAGAAGCAACTCACCAATCAGAATGCGCTAGGGCACTATGACCTTGCACTTCGTCTGGAACTGCACTGTGACGCATCGAGCCATTGCATTGCTGCAGTACTTCAACACGTACTATAGTCCGTTGCAACTCCAGAAGGTAGGGCAAGGGAAAGGGAAGGCCGGGGAGGAGAAGTAGGCGAAACGCTAAATGGAGGAGGAGTTTTCCCACTCTCCACTCCAGCGTTCCGTCTGCTTCCTTCTTCCCGGCCTTCATTTCCCTCGCCCTACCTTCTTGAGTTGCAACGAACCGTACCCAACAAGCAACGGAGACCGATCGCCTTCATGTGCAGGCATGCTCTCCAAAGGTGAGCGAAACTACTCTCAGATCAACAAAAAGCGCTGAGCCTAGTTGAAAGCGTAAAACATTTCACCAGTATTTCTATGAACGCCACTTCACATTGTGGACGGACCACAAACCCCTAGTATTGATTATCAATCCCAACGACGGAATCCCAGGTATGGTTGCAGCATTAATGCAGAGATAGGCAATCACCTTGTCAGTTTCTGACTTCGCCAAAAAGGATGTCCAAGCCGATAAGAACGTAGTCGCGGACATGCTGTCAAGACTCCCAAAGACGGACAAGTGCGCCACAGAATTAGAAACTACATGAATGAAAGAAATCAAATGTCTCCACCTAGAAATGTTGTCAAGTACTTCCACTAGCACATAAGCAGATCAGCAGAGAGACACGAAAGGACAATATGTTGTCTAAGGCTTCAAGACTAACCATGGAAGGATGGCCGGAACAAAATAAATTCAAATAAATTCCGATGACCTCATGCCACACTTCCGTCGCCAAACGAAACTCAACGTGAAGCTCGACTGCTTAATGTGGGGGACACACTCCTTCGTACCCTCGCGGTAACGAAAACACGCTTTGAACGAATTGCATCAAGGTCATGCGGGGATGTTATAGATGAAGGGACTGTCGCGACACTACGTGTGGTGGCAGCTTTTAGATCATGACATCGAAACAATGGTCTCGAAGTTGTCGACCGTGCCAGGAAGTGAGCAACGAGACACCCAAAGTTCACGTACACACGTGAGAATACCCCCAAAAATGGCATGCAACGCCTGCATGCAGACTTTGGAGGAGCCTTTCAAGGCAGAAATTTCTTTCTAAACATTGATGCATACTCTAAATGGCCCGAGGTAGCGCCCATGACGTCGACGACTTCGGCAGCCACCATAAGAGTTGTGATGTACCGGTTAATATGGTATAATGCTAGGATTTATTTATTTAAGTTTTGGTTACAATCGGTTGGTGTTACGCGAAGCGTCTTTTCTAGTCTACGACCGCGCGCCCAGTTTGTTGCTTCCTGGCGCCCCGTGCTTCTCCGTGAATCGCCGCGCGGCACTCCCCTCCTTGTGTCTCCGGTTGCATCTCACGTTGTTTACAGCCGAATCACACGACGCACCGAATCGCGATTTTCGTCCGCGGACCGTGTGCCACGTGACCGGCTGATCCCCAATTGCTGCGATCCGCTCCTCGTTCCCGGACGCGCGGATTTATAAAGTCGAGCGCCTCTTTCATTCGCGGATTTTTGGCGGGAGATTTACTTGAAAAGCGTTTAGTCTGGCAACGGTACATGGTTTTCTTGTTGTTGTTGTTGTTTTGTTTTGTTTCTGGACCATTAAAACAAAAATGGCGCATCGTTGTATTTTGTGCGTTCGCTGGTTCATTTTGTCGCGCGGTCTTGGTTCCACGCGTGAAAGAAACTGCAGAAACTTTGTCCGGCTGACGCGACGCAGGTTCCGGTACTCCTCCGGGTCCATGTCAAGAAGCTTCCGTCAAAACTCGTCTAGCACGCCGCGATAATTCTTGCACGTCCAATCAGGATTTTACCGAGCAAGACCTCTCTTGTGGCTGTGGTGTACTTGAGTGTTGTGCACGAGCGCGGAGTGCGTGAAGGATCATCCAAACGCCACTCCGCGAGCCCAGAACTTCGCCGCTTCTACGCCGAACCCTTCTCGAGCAGGACCATGCCTGTGTCACTGTCATGCTTTGGGTTAGTAAAGCTAGTGGCGCTTCGCGCGAAGCCTATCAGGGAGTTTTGTCTCGATCTGTACGTAACAGCGGCGTACGATTCTCTATCGCGGTATTGACAAACGTCGATTTCTCTCTTGGACAACGGTGCCACGGTGCGATGTTGGAATTTCGCGGCACTGTGGGGTGGCGAACAGGTTCGGTCCGTCCTCGCTGGCGTCTGCTCGTCGTCTCCCTCGTGTGGATGCGCTTGGGAGACGGACGAACCGCGGACATGTCGTCACGTGATCAATCCGTCCGCGGATCAGTCCGTCGTGAATCGGCCATTAGGCTCAATAGGTCGTGTACGTTATAAACGGCGAAAACGCACGTAATACACGGCAAGCGTGTTTCTAACTCCCTTTACAGGATATAAACTGCGAGAAAGGATTGCGACAGGGGATGGCCCGCAATTCCGATCAAGCCAATTCCAGAATTTTATAACAAAAAAAAAACAGTTCAGCAGTCACTTTTACCCCGAGCCATCCGACAACGAATCGTTCGGCAGAAAACTTCGTGGGAACATTCAAGAAGTCTGTCGATGCAAGCGTCAGAGCTGACCAGGGAAGAGGCATGCCATAACTTCTTGGCGGCATACCGGACGACCCCGCACATGACAACTGGCTCAACACCTGCCAAAATGATGACAGGAGAAGAATTTCGCACAAGGTTCGACCTTCTTAATCTGTCAATAACCGATGTTGTGCAATTAAAACAAGCGAAGCGCAGCACACCTCGCGCAACTCTTAAGAACGACACCTACATCAGAACAACCAGGTCAGGGCAAGAAACTACAGGAACGGCAAAAATGGTCCAAAGGAATCATCGTCCGAGTTCTAAAAACCGAACAAACGAGATTCACATGCACTTCGGAAATACCTGGAAACGGCAGATTGAAGCGCTGAGACATTTACCCAGGTAGTAAGAGGGAATATCTATGAATCAAGACGATAGACTCAGGCGCCAAAAGCATTGAGAAAGTTCGCTCCTTCCCGTAGCATCCAGTTTGCAAAACGATTCACTCCGATCTTCAGTGACGTCTTTCCAACCAAGCTTGAAGAAAGTCAGTGCGATCCTGGAACACTGGAGGCCAGTGTTGCGGAGTTGCCACTACGGAGTTGGAATGATTCCGAAATCATTCCGCATTTTCGCGACCCCGGAATAGAATGGCGGCAACGTTGAAGAGAATAGAATGGGAATGGAATTAGATGCTTTTTGCCCGGAATGGAATGGGCCCGGTTCTCTTTCCTTTTTTTAATTTTCGGTTTTTTTTAGACTTTTGTTTTACTAATTTGGGCCAGTCAGCGTGTCAGTTGCTCGAGCGGGAAACAGCTAGCTCGCGTGGAGCCCTAACAGGCTTATAGGCAAAAAATGCAATACAAAAAACAAGTGTCAAAGCAAAGAGCAGAGGAAGGAGCGGGGGGGGGGGCGACTTTGGACGCGGCAGACGACGGGCTTCACTGGCGTTACACGAGAGGAGAGAGCGAAACAAGAAGCACCAAGCAAAAGAAACGAAGGGAGCGGCAAAGAAAGAAAACCGCAATGAAGAATGAACTCGCGCACAAGCTGAGATCTGGGAGCGGAGGCCGACTCATAACTCGCAGAGCTCTGATAAGTCGTTGACTCGCGCGCCGCCGAAAGATGATCAGTTATCGTTTTCTTATAGTTCGAGGAGCGTTGTTTAGCAGGCGGCCAACCCTGCTGCCTTCCACGTTCATTCGCGCGCACTCCTTTGAAGTGCGAAATCTGGTTTTGCTTCGGCATTAGATTCACTTATTTCTTCTCCTCTTACGCTTTGCTCCGACGCTTTTTTTATACTGCAGTTTTACATGTAAGTCTGCCTTTCACTTGGTCTTCGTTCCGATGCTGGTTTTCTGTGTTATATGTCTTACATTCAAGTGGGTTAGGGTTACAAACAAGCTAGCGGATGCCCGCTCATTTCCTTTGACTTTAGTCTCTGCATACCTTGTTTCACCTTGCGATGGACCGCTGCGGACGCTACGAGTGACCCCAGGCAATCCAGCACCGTGAGCTTAGTAAAATCAGTGCTTTTTTGAGGCATTTAGCATTTCTTTTGCAATTTTCTATGCGTTTGATAATGTCAGCTTTCAGCTGCTTATCCGGCAACAACAGGTTGGGTATGTATCGCGATACATTTCTAACGCGATATTATTTCAGCAATGCATTTCGTATCTTTATTTCTGTATCGCAATACATTTTTTCCACCAGTATCTGTATTCCTGTATCGAAATACATTTCGAATGTTTCTTTTTATCGCGATACAATCAGGGTGAAATGTATTTCGTTGAATTTCTAAACACCTTCCCCCCCCAAAAAAAAAAAAAATATCCGAACGCGTTTGTTTTTTTTTCACTTTTGAAAGCATTAGGTTTTAAATGCTGGTCTAGAAGTTTTTTGCTGGAGCTGGTCTAGAAGTTTTTGCGCGACACAAGGGACAATCACAAGCGAGTAGACACGGACAAGCACAATGCTTGTCTGTGTCTACTCGCTAACAATGCACGAGCAGAGATGTGGGTGCATTGTTACTATGCTGATCAAGATTCCTTCCGATTTTCCAAATTATTTTTTTTCTTCTGAGAAATGTTGCGTAGTCGGGACTCGAAACAGGTAGCGTGCCAGAAGTTGAGTCGGTGCATCTTCTACCGCAGGTCCCTAGGTAGTGATTTCATGAGTCATTGTTTACTGGCACTCAATGCCCGCTGCTAGTTAGTTAGAGCCCTGAGAAACAGGACATCAAAGGGAGTGTTGGTTGACCTGTGGCAGAGTAGCTGAGTCACAGTCCGTTGCAACACGAGCCTGGCGGTGGTTAACTTGAAATCGTAGGATGACTCACGCAGTGAAGTTCAACACATAACCGAATGCGTCTGCGCCCGTAATATTGCACGGCTCAAGGGTACGCCATCAGTCGACGTGAACGTGACCCGCTGCTCTGGTGATCCGATAACCAGGAAGGAGGCCAGACTTGGCCTTGCTGTGTCGGCCCAGACTTCATACACCTGCGACACGTCTCGAGCGCGCTGGTTCTCGGAGAGCTCGTACCTGTGCCGGCCATCTCAGGTCGCAATCCACGAGGTCCCTGTTTGGATGATGCTAGGCGAAACTTGAGGACTGCCATTCATGCTTTGGAGGCGGCGGGTTGGCAGGATGGACCGTCACAACAGGAATGCCACCGTATCGATTTTTTAACCATAACAGAAGATAAGACAAATGCTCCAGGATGCTTAAGGTGGTCCACTATTCTAGAAAATTCCAATGCAACTGCCTGCACTGTCTTCAACGAGGTCACCTACAACGAAAGTACGTATTGTCCTTTCATACAGCAGCGTGGGTAACGTTTCATGTTGAAGGCAACACCTACAGATACAAGAATACTGGTTCATTCCACCGTGACGTCATGTGATCAATTTTGGGCAGGGGCGCCCTTATTGCACAGGAGAGAGGTGACGTTTTGATGGAATTTAGGGTTACATGAAATTTATTTAGAGGTCGAAGTCTTTTCGCATCACTCCTCAGACAGACAGGATGCCAGGGAAGTAAGGTACCGCGGTCAATCCTTGATGTAACGTTTTTTGAGCCCATTGAAGATTCCTCTTCGTCCGGAACCACTACCTTCAAGGGGAAGTGCCAAGTCTGCGGCAAAGTAATTTTGGGGATAAAAAAACTTTCACTTCAAACTTCATCTCAGTTGGCGTCTCAAACAAATTTGAAAAATGTATTTCATTATCCGTATTTGTATTTCTGTCCTCCCTAAAATATATTATTGTATTTGTATTTCCAGAGACTTTTTGCCTCTTCTTAAAATGTATTTCCGATATATATCGCGATACATTTTTACATATATATTTGAGACTTGGGTATCAGTATTTTAGCTACTATTTTCATCTGTCCCAGCATTTGTCTTTCCAAATACTTTTTTTTTAGTATTTCTGCCCAATCCTGCAACGCAATGTAGCTGTCAAGTGCCAATTTTTACGTTTAGGAATCAGAGGAATGAAATAGAACAATTCAGCCATTCCAGGAGTGGGAATGGGCGCAGTGTCCCCATTCCTAGGAGTTGAAGGAATGGAATTATCGAAAACTCTGATTCCCGGAATGGAATTGGAATGGAATGAGGGTACCCATTCCGCAACACTGATGGGAGGCAGGTACTCTAAACTCGCCTGGAACACCGCCTAATGGCACACGTGACCAAGACACGGGGTGCAGCCCTCTTCTCTCAGAAGATCAATACTGACACTCCAGCCACCTACGCGGCTGGGCCTGTGAAAACGTGAAGCTTTTAAAGGGAGATATTGCCGCGTATTACGCGCGTGTTTGCCGTCTACGAACACGACCTGTTGAGCTCAAACAACGGCGTATGCAACCCGAGATACCAAGAGGGGAGAGCGAGCGGCGGGTCACGGAGAAGAACGGGACGCCCTGAAGTCACAGACTGGGTGCGGTCGTAGACAAGACAAAGACGCTTCTCGTAGCACCGGCCGACTGTATCCTAAACGGTTAAATGAATGTATCCTTGCATTATCCCGAACTGACCTGTATACGAGGGGCGTTCATAAAATGTGTATTATCGGCACTAAAAATTAAAGGAAACGGAACAAAACAGGTATCAAAATGAACGTGCGTCCATCTAGTTTCCGCACAGTATAAACATAATAATAATAATAATAATATTTTTATTGCAGGTTTCATAAATTCATACAATGTATTCCGTTTCACTAAAGCACTTGCGTGCTTGTGTGTGAAAAACGGGCAGTCCAAGAAATAAACCACACAAAAAAAATACAATCCATTGAAATACAACGAGGCAACAACAACCATCAAGTCATCCAATTTCCACCAATGTATCATACAAAAAGCAATTAACCGAGAATAACAAACAGGACTACTCCGACGTTGTAGAACAAGGCAACATTTCTCAGAACATCGCGTATATATTTTCGTTATGTTATTATAAATACAAGCGAAGAAAAAAAGAAAAAAAACAAGGCAACAACAATTAAAAAGCATCAAAGTTCAACAAATGTACCAATCCGAATCAATTAGCAAAGAATAACGAACAACAAGTCGACTCTGACCCTGCAAAACAAGGTGACATAACTCTACCATCGAGTACATCTTTAGTTATGTTATGATCCGTCCCGGTGAGGTTTCACGTGGTGGTTTTGTTTATATACAGGTAATCACATGCTTACCCACCAGTACATTACAATTTGCAAAGGTTTACACTCTAGCTGTCCTTAGTGTGTTTGCACAATTTCTTCATTTCTTTTTTTACCGACGATATGGATTGCAAAGTTAATAAATTGTCCGGGATGTCATTAAAATATTTGGGAACATAATACTTCCGTTGTCGCAATCCATAATTCGTATATACTCTTGGAATATGGAGTCTTTCTGTGTGTCTCAGTTGTTTTTGCTTGTTCGACTTCAGCTTGAAATCATGTGTGAAGTAATGTTTTGTAAGGATGACAAACTTCCGCAGGTTATCCATTGCCAATAAATCCAGATGATCTAGCTGCTCTTCGAGCGTAAGGTCTTCATACCGTGTGCCGTACGTTATATTCTTTAGCATTCTTTTTTGTATATTATTTATTTTTTTATTTTTAAAGCTTGAGCAGGATCCGTAGGTTGTTATTCCATACCGAATTTTCGATTCCCCTAGCATCTGGTAAACAGTCCTTCTTAGGTTGATATCCGCGCTGCTTCGTAGTTTATATAGGTATCCCGATACTGTTCGTAGTTTTTTTAACAAGTAGTCTATGTGGGAGTCCCATGATAAATGTTCGTCGAAGTAAAGACCTAAATATTTCGTATCTCTGGCATAAGGTAGCGGTAGGCAAGAGCAGTGTACGCATTCAGATGAATGCAGGAATAAAGGCTTATCAGGGTTAATTCGCTTTTGGTGAGTGCGGAAGCACATTAAACATGTTTTCTTTTTATTTACAAAAATCTTATTTTTAGAGAACCATGTCATTACGTCTTTTAAGTTTTCCTGGAAAATGTTGAGAGCATTGTCGTAATTTGTATCTGCGAGAACAAGAGTGGTGTCATCTGCGTACTGGTAAAGTTTGGATTTCAGAGGTAGGGCACCTAAGTCATTCACGTAGATGTTGAATAGCATTGGTCCTAAAACCGAACCCTGAGGAATGCCACAGGTGGGATATGCTGCGTCACTCACATTATTCCCGATCTTGACTCTTTGTGCCCTGTTGTAAAAGTAGTCTTTGAAGAATGGGGGACGCTGCGAGCGGCCGCAGGGGCAAGACGTGTGTTACATGGGCTCCGCTCACTAATCAGTTTTTCCTGCGGTCTTCTGCTTGGTTGTGCCACTATTTCTATACCACCGCACGGCGGAAGTGGTGCGGAACATTTGGATACCATTTTTCCGGTGTTCGACCCGTTTTTCGCCGAGAAACTTCGATTTCCCTGGGCGAAGCGAGGCGCCGCCTCGCTAAGCCTAACCGTACTGTATGGCCACGCCGAGTGGAAACCCCTCGAGTTCTCCGGAGTCCTGGCGGGACCAGACTGCCACGCAGGGATTACCACACACACCGGTAAGCTCTCCTCACTCTATCGTCGTCATGGACGGAGACGAGATTTCGCCGGAAGATTTCCACGCGCCTAACAGCGGCTGGCAGGACGCAATCAAGAAAGCGTATGCGAGGCGCAGGGTGCAAAGCGTAGCGGTGCAGCCCCGCCAAAATCAACCCGGGATGACTGGCCTCGCGGCCAAAAGGAAAGCTAGAGGAAAGAAACCCCGAGGCTTCCCAAGCTACCGGAAGATGACGTCCGGGTGGTCCTTCGATTGCGCGGGGGTATTCAACTGAAACCGGGGGACTGCGTGACGCTACAGCGTAGCATACAACTAGCGGCGAACGTGACTGGCGGCATGGCAGCTAGGGACACCTTTCGGCTAAACGCGCAGCAAAACACGCTTCTTATTAGCACCCCGAGTCCCGAAAACGCCACGCGCTACAGTCAACTCACGAAGTACACGTACCGAGAGAAGGAATGGGAGGTCGCCACCTACGTCGTTCCTCCCGATAACACCCAACGAGGCGTCATTCAAGGCATACCGCAGGAAGACTCCGAGCAAGACATTCTCGAGAATCTCGTTCACAGCAGAAACCCCTCCGTACTGCATGCACGCCGCATGGGACGCTCCAACTCCGTCCTCATTCTCTTCGAGGGCGACCGTGTACCCTTCTGGGTCCGCTACGGGAACGTCGACTTCCGATGTTACATCTATAAAAAGAAGGTAGAAATTTGCACAACCTGCGGCAGCGTGGGACACAGGGGGGATGTCTGCCCCAACCCTACAGATCGCCGCTGCAACGCGTGCTACGCGCTCAACCCGGCACCCACTCACGATTGCCTACCATCCTGCGGGATTTGCGGCAAGAGTCATCCGACAGGGGACAAGAAATGCAAGCTTCTTTACAAGACCCCGCACATCCTAGTCAAGCGCAAGTGGGATCGTCTCCAACAGGCTGCGGAAGAGCGCACGCCATTCCAGCCGAATTCAATCGACTTCCCTCCTCTGCCTCCTGCGTCACGGTCGCGGAGCCGCACGCCAGCGAAGCGGCAAAACCCGCGGATACCTAGCAGAAGCCGCTCCCGGTCCCGACAAAGGGTTGGAGGGGCTCAAACCGTTCAATGGGGTGCGCCGCCCGCCAGCGAGTCGACGCGCGAGAGCAAGGACAAGACGGCCAACAACTCGAGAAACTCGGACTTAAGCGATCTTCGCAGGATGGTTACCCAGCTTCGCGACGAGAACCGACGGCTGCTCGACCGACTTGAACGGACGGAGCAGGAATGCGCCAACCTTCGACAGAAGTTGCAAGCTGGGGCGGCACTCCCGACACCAGATCTAGAAGCAACATCCCCACCTGTCAAGCGCAAGATGGCGACACGATCCAAATCTCCTGCACCTGAGAGAGAGGAGGCTCTTCGGCCCCGTCCGTTCAACAGGAAATCTACCAAGCCTTTGCCGACATGCTGCAGAACCCAACGTGGCTCGCCAGTCTCGCCTCACAACTCGACCGCCTCCGGGCGACACCGCCTCACCCGCACGAACACCATGCGTAAATCCAAAGCCTACATCGTCTGGCAGTGGAACTGTCGTGGTTACGGCAAGAAACGCGGATACTTCCAACAACACATAAATGCACTCCCCGCCGAAGACCGGCCGGACGTGATTGCGCTGCAAGAGCCAAAGCGCCTAGCCAAGCTCTCGGGCTACGTGACGTTCGGGTGCGACAACTCGGAGAAGACGCAAGTCACGACACTGGTCAAGAGAAACGTTCCGGTAATCCTCCATGACACGGGAATCTCGACCATCGACCATCTCCTGATCGAGATCATCGCCCCCAAGAAAGCGGACACCCGCAGTCTTTTCGTGCTGAACATCTATAGCGGTCCTCGTTCCAGGCACAAGTTTGCCAAGTTATTCCGCGCGGCACTCGACATCGCCCGAAAACAGCCTCTCCTCGTTGTGGGAGATTTTAACGCACCACACCCGGCGTGGGGGTACAGGACGGAGAGCGTTAAGGGCAGGAATCTCTGGACAGATACCCACGAGTCCGGCCTCTCGCTGCTCACCGACCCGGACCAACCCACCCGGCGCGGGGACATCCGACAAAACGACACCACGCCGGACCTCGCCTTTACGAAGCACGTCAAGGATGTAATATGGACCAACACGGGAGAAAACCTTGGAAGCGACCACTTTGTTGTCCGCATCGATGCGACGGCTGGCCCGACTCAACGCAGGGGCAAACCTTGCACGGTCGTCGAGTGGGACACGTTCCGCTCGCTTCTCGAGGAAGAGCACGTCGACGACATCCGGGACATCGACCTCTGGTCAGACTGGATCCGCACCACTGCTGACCACGCCACCAAGGTGATTCCCGAAGACGGAGGTTTCGACGCGGTGGACAGCCGCCTTCTCCACCTCTGGGAAGCCAAGACAAAGCTCGAGACACGACTCCTCACACAGAAGAAGAACAGATCGCTTCGCCGACGCATCGCTCAGCTTAGCCGCACCATCGAGGAGCACGCCGAGCACGTCTGTCAACAGCAATGGCAAGACCTTTGTGACAGCTTCGACGGGCAGCCCAACGTGCCGAAAACGTGGAACATCATTCGACACCTCCTTGACCCGGAAGGCAACAAGGCCGCGCAACACAACCGCATGTGCGAGATCGTCCGAAGAAACGGCAAATCCGAAGAGGACCTCATCGACCTGGTTCGCCAAAGATATTTGGGTGACACGCCGCCCCACTCGCCCACCATCTACGCGGGAAGCCCTAACGAGGTACTGGACGCCGATTTCACAACCTTCGAAGTGACCGCTGCCATCCGCGACCTCAAAACGAAGTCCGCTCCCGGTCCCGACGGAGTCACAAACAAGATGCTCCGACACCTTCAACACGACATGGTTGACAAGCTCACGGCCTACTTCAACAGGTGCTGGCACGACGGAAAGATTCCTCCGGCTTGGAAGACGGCGAGGGTGGTGATGATTCCCAAGCCCGGAAAGAAGCCTTCCATCGACGCGTTGCGTCCCATCTCGCTCACCTCGTGTGCCGGGAAACTCATGGAGCATGTCGTGCTGAACCGACTCAACAGGTTCATGGAAGATCGAGCTCTCTACCCGCACACGATGGTGGGCTTCAGACCACACCTCTCGACGCAGGATGTCATGCTGCGTCTCAAACACCAGGTCATAGATGGAGAGGGCTGCTCCAGGCTGGACACGCGGGCCGTGCTCGGGCTGGACCTTACCAAAGCCTTCGACAACATCAAGCACAACGCGGTCCTGGCTGGCCTGGAGCAGCTGGGGGTTGGAGCCCGGACGTATGCCTACATCCAAGACTTCCTCACGAACCGTACAGCCCGCATCTCGATCGGTGGTGCCACCTCTGAAGAGATCCCCATGGGCGACAGGGGCACCCCCAGGGCTCGGTCCTGTCTCCTTTTCTATTTAATACGGCCATGCTGGGCCTCCCGGAGCGCCTGGACGCCATCAGCGGCCTTCAGCACAGCATCTACGCGGACGACATTACGCTGTGGGTGGCTGGCGGCAGCGATGGCCAAATCCAGGACACTCTTCAAGCGGCGATCGACGCGGTCGAAGACTACGTGACGCCTCGAGGCCTCGCCTGCTCGCCCCAGAAGTCAGAGCTCCTCCTCCTCAAACCGGTGCGAGCTAAACAACTCCCCTCAGACATCGAGCTGCACTCTCGGGGAGTCCGAATTCCGGTGGTCAGGAGCATCCGGGTTCTCGGGCTTCGCATCCAAGCGGACGGCAACAACTACGAGACGATCAACTCGCTCAAGGCTACGACCTACCAGATCACACGGCTCATCTCGCGCATCTCCGGCCGTAGATTTGGCATGAGAGAACGTAACCTGGTCCGACTGGTCCGTGCCTTCGTCGTCAGCAAGATGGCATACGTGCTCCCGTTCCTTCGTCTCGGGGTAGCAGAGAAGACTAAGCTCAACTGTCTTATTCGCAAGTCGTACAAGAGGGCGCTGGGTCTGCCTGACTCCACCTCGAACGACCGTTTCGCGGCCCTCGGCCTCCACAACACGGTGGACGAGATTGTGGAAGCTCAACGCCTATCTCAAATGGAACGTCTCACAAGAAGTGCGACAGGTCGCCATATTCTCTGCAGCCTAGGCATTCGCTACGACGGTCAGACTGGGCCCAAGTGCGCCGTTCCCACGCAGGTCCGGACCGCACTCTTGATCCAGCCCATCCCGAAGCACATGCACCCGATACACCACGAGGGACGCAGGAGTGCGCGTGTTCGGGCTCTACGCTCCCTCCTCAGCAAGGAACGTGACGTCTACTACGTAGATGCAGCCGACTACGGCACCGGCAAGATGGTCTCTGCTGTAATCGATGCCGGGGGTCCCTCGTCGCGAGCTGCAGCATTGACACTACGGATCCGGGAACGGCAGAAGAGGTGGCCATCGCCCTCGCTCTCCAAACGCACAAGGCGCGCTTCGTTGTGAGCGATTCACAACGGGCCATCCGACAGTTTGCCAAGGGTCGTGTGTCGCCACAAGCAGCCAGAATTCTGCGCGGGTTTGTCCCCGCGACGTCTCCCATCAAGCTGATCTGGACCCCAGCTCACTCGTCTCTTCCCGGTAACGAGGAGGCTCACAGCGCAGCCCGAGGATTGATTGGCCGGGCTGGCCTAACGCTGGACCCCTCCACCACATCGTTGGCGGGGAGAGACGGGCTGGTCACTTTCCGGGAAGTCCTCGACTACTACGCGGGCAATCGCGCTCGCTACCCACCGGCGCACGCCGCGCTGGACAAGGCATCGACGGTGGCCTGGCGACGCCTGCAGACGAACTCCTACCCGAACCCTTCCACGCTCCACATGTGGTACCCGGACCGCTACTCCCCCAAATGCAAGCTCTGTGGAGCGAAGGCGAACCTGCGGCACATGCTGTGGGAGTGCGCACGACTCGACCGATCGAAGTATCCCAAGATCTCCGCAGTCACCAGTCAAGACGACTGGGACGCTCTCCTCAAGGCCTCCTCACAGGAGGTCCAAGAAGCTGTTGTCCGATGGGCCGAGGACGCCGCCAAGATCCAGGGGATCGAAGCCGCCGTCTGAGGAAGACGACCGGGGAAGGCGACCCCTCGCGGGGCAGCTGACACCGCTCGCCTAACACTCCATCTGGGCAAATAAAGATTTATTCCTCCTCCTCCTCCTTTGAAGAATTTTTGGAACGGTCTCCGAAAACCCAGTTTTTCTAATTTGTTTAGTAATATTTCATAATCTATTGTGTCATAGGCTTTTGTCAGATCTAAGAGTCCAAGTACTATTTCATTATTATCTAGTTTACCATTAATAAACTCTGTTATGTCCTCAAGCAGCAGTGTCGTACTTTTCCCGTGCCGGAAGCCGTACTGGCAATTATTTATCAACGAAAACTTCTCACAGAACGATGTCATATGTTTAAAGACAAACTTTTCCATTATTTGTGAAATCGCAGATAACAAAGCAATTGGTCGATAATTTGTTACTTCTTTTTGTTTCCTTTTTTGTGTATTGGTCTAATGATGGAAACTTTCATTTCATTAGGAATAGTTCCTGTATCGAAAATTCCATTTAATATTGCAAGCAAAACTTTTTTACGCTGTCATAGTTAAGTCGTACGTTCCGAATTCTTATTTGATCATAACCCGCCGGTTTCGTCGTCGACATTTTCTCAAGTATATCTTTTAGATCTGATTCTGACATTTGAGGCAAAAACGCCGAGTTCTGTTGGCTTCTCCTTAGTTTAGGGCCTTCTGCAGCGTTCTTTGATTGGTCACGTAAGTCTTGAACCTCTTTAACGAATGCCCTATTAAATTCATTGCTTAATTTATTAATGTTGTATTCACCAAAGTTTTTCTGTATGACATCATCTACGCTGTCTTTTGGAGGCTTTCCAATTATTTGATTCACAACGTCCCAAGTTTTCCTGAGATTTTGTCCGCACTGTTTTAATTGCATTGAATGGAATTTCTTTTTGCCAACCGAATTTTTGCCGTCAACCTATTTCGTACTTTTCTAAACTCTTCTTTTAATATCCTATCATCTGGATTTTGTTTACATCTATTCCACAGCGTACATTTTTCGGAGCTTAGTTCTAGTATTTCTTGGTCCATCCAGTTGTTCCCCGGCTTTCTCTGTTCAAGTTTAACTCTTTTCATAGACCCGTCATATATGTTCCTGAACTTTTTGACTACTGCTTTGTATAGAGAGATGTAGTCTATGTTTAACAGAGCGTCCCAGTTGAATTTTTTTATATTGTGGTCTACCTTCCAGTTGTCCAGTATATGTTTATATTCCTGCCGCTTCCTATCGAAATTTTGATTGCCCACTATTTTTAGAGTGACGAAAAAGTGATCGGCTACTTTTTGTTTAATGATTCCTGCAAGAAACTTGAAATTGCTCGTTCGCACTATTATGTGATCAATGCACGTTTTTGTAATTTTTTCTGCCAGGTATTCTTCTCTAGTGTAAGCATCAATGAGGTTTTGTAATCCATAACTGTACAATACGTCGAGGTATTCCGTGACTCCGCTTCTACTAGGACACATAACGTCTATGTTGAAGTCTCCTGCTAATATAATATGGTCATTATTGTTAAACATGGTTAAAAGTTTCAACAATTCGACGTTAAATGCACTTATATTACCACTCGGTGGCCTGTGTACCGCGCATAAAGTAAACGATAGGTCGCTTTTGTTCATATTTATCACCATAACCTCTGCCTGATGCAGGGACACTTCAATGCGTTCGTACAGCCAAGTGTTTCTAATGAATATACATCTAATGAATATACATATACATACATCGTATGCTATAGTAGCTCGTAACGCCGCTAGGGAGACGAAACAAAAATGGCACCGCCCGTCGGTGCCAAGCACATGCAGTGATCCGTTTTTTTCATTTGAAGGGAAGCAATGCCAAGGATATTCATTCCAATCTGGGAGCGTTGTTCGGGACAATGTCCCAGTTTACGACAGTTTTGGGTAAATTGCACAGACACTTTTAGTGTGGCCAAATAAGAGGAAAGCATTTCAAGAACGGTGACCAAGTGATTGCTGAAGTGGAGCGATTCCTGAACACTCAAGACGAGGAGTTCTACGAACAATGGCCTCCGGCATGTGGTGCATCGCTGAAAAAAGTGGGTAACTTCTGGTGGCGAACATGTAGAGAAAGTCTCAAGTCCTACTCGAGTTTCATTGCTGAATCTCTATTCCTTCGTGACAATATTACGAACTTTATGAACGCCTCTCGTATGCACAGTGTCTACCACCAAATGAAATTAATTTTCGAGAAAAGGACACGTTTCATTAATTTTTTTTAATATAACCTTATCGACCGTTGTAAACGTCAGGTCAAGTGTGTAGACTGATCATTAACAAAACGATTACCTAAGATTGCACGATGCAGCACGAAATTCTAGGCTCGGATAGGAGCATTCCACATACGTTCGCCTACTCTCTGGGGAGGGAGTACTGTGGTCACTCACGCACCAGCATATAGCGGTTCCCGAGAGGACATTTCCCCGCCCGACTTGATCGGCTCCAGAGAGCATCAGATTACGATACCCGGTTCAGTTGCCGCGTCGTCGGGGGAACTTGCCGCACACTTGCATCAGTTCCGCGCAATATCCAGGTTGCATAACATTGAATAATAACCTCATGACTCACCATCGCACCGCGGATACTGCTTTCTCGTCTGGTTGCCCTAGTGTCTCGCGATTTTGCCAGTTCACGCCATCGCGAGGTAACCCTACTCACGAGGGAACAAGAGCATATGGCGCAAGATCACCAGGAAGACTGCACTGGGAGAATTCACAACAAAATGGCACCAGGCTATGAATACTGCTCCTCGCATTCGGCCATATCTTAACTAAATACAAAGTTAGTGTTCTTACCAACCGGACCAGAGCAGCTTAACTTCGAGTCTGGAACAACACAAGACGCTACATTCTTTTGGCTTTTTCTTTTAGCGGCATCCGCTGACTGACCCTGCTTTCGCTGTTCACCGGTTTCCCGCGCGCGCATTGGCTTCCGCCCCGTGACGCTGCCTTACTCTCGCCTCGCCGCGCGGAGCGCGCATTGGCTTCCGTCTTGCGACGTCGCCTCTCTCTCGCCTTTGTCTTTCACTGCTCTCTTTCTCTCTACGCGGCGCGCTTCACTTTCCAGTGTTTCGTCTACAGACGAAAGGCGTCAGCTTTTCGCTGCCATGTGGGTACTAATGATGACGCATTCATTATTCTCGCAAAAAAAGTAACTTGACACTACTACGATTTATCTGAAATTGTATTTAAGATAAGTACAATTGCCCAAAAATAAAAGTATCTCGATAGGCACAATGGCTGCACCAAGGGTGCTTTTGTGTCCGGTTTGCACTTACTCCTTTCTTAACAAGTGTGGCGTGAGGTGTACGATTGGGGTGCACATCCGACCTTCAGACTTTATTGGCTATTAAATAAAGATATATCACAGAATCTGCGCACTTAGAGATTCACGCGTCTTTCCCACTGTAGGTTTTGCTCTATATATGTATCAAACGTGAGTACATTTATTTTCATTTTCATTTTCATTCATTATTTTCATTTATTTTCATTTCATTCTGTGGTGTCATCATAGAGCGCACAGGTAGAGTGCAGACCGGAATGGTGCAAGGACGTTACGAGCACTTGCGTCTTTTTGCCTTTTGAGCTACGCGACACCTTGGCATCAAAGAGCTGAATTGGATGGCCACATTCACGGTTGTCACGGGATCATCATTAACGTCCTCCTTGGTTCACGCACATACCGAATGTGAAAAACATGCCATTTCTACAGATTTAAAGGGGGGGATCGGTGGCCGAGTGGGTTAGCGCACACCAGCTCGGAGCACGTGGAGCGAAAGCTCGCGCTGCAGTACCCAGGGTCCTGAGCTCAATCCCCACCCCTGCCCGTTTCGATCTGTATGAGCATTGTACCGGCGTGCGGTCGTGTATCACTACTGCGTGGTGCACGTTAAAGACCCCACGCAAGCGGTTGTATACTGCACTGGCTAAATTTCTCATCTACAGCGAGTGACTCGTCACAACTTTGAAATGGCTGACCAACTACACGCTGTCTAAATATAGCCACAACCCATAATCAAATGAAATATGGCCTGAACTCTCACGTTGCAATACGCCACATGGCATGTTTCTGTGCAAATATAACATGTGCCGGAAAATGAGCGAGATGTAAAGTGGCCGATAGAAGCCACGGAATCCAAATCACTGCTGTAAGCTAAAGTCCCTAGGAAAAAAAAAACAAAAAAACATTGGGGTGTGTGTACGTTTATACAGCCTAGAACTTAGTGTGCCTCAATGGGCGACTTGTCTCCCAGCTGTAGATGACAAATTTAGTCAGTGCAGTACAAACCGCTAGCCTGGGGTCTCTAATGTGCACCCCGCGATAGTGATACACAACCGCACGCCGGTACGATGCTCATCCAGATCGAAACGGGCAGGAGCGGTGATTGCTAAAGTCCCTGGATAAAATTCACGCTTGGCGTTTCTTACACGTAGCGACAACCACTGTTGGCGAACGCGACACACACGCACCACGAGACCACGAGCGAGAGACACACCGCAGTTTCCTTTCAGGGACCTCTTCATATCAACTCATTTTAGTGCTGCGCCAAAAAGGTGTTTCCAAGTGTCCTATGAGGCACGGGGTTGTGCATTGGTACATTTGATGATTTGATGCCGCTTGCAAGACGAACACACATCAAGAGCCTTTATTGAGGGCGTGGGACTTTTCGGAGTGACCCAGGACCTCGCGGAGCGCGAGGTTACGTGGAATGTTCTTACCGAGGCTGCATAGGTCGTGGCATTGGTCACCGTCAATGTAGACCCTTTTGCTGTTTACAAGCATAAACTGCCGCTTGCCCCCAAGCGACTTCCGGTCGATCCGCCTTTGCAAGCCTAGATTGAGCTTGCTTATGTCACCAGTCCTAGAAGTCATAAATGCTACACGTACAACAAAATTCGAGATTTAACAAGGGCCTTCAGCTGTGCAATATAACCTCTTGGATGAGGCAGGTTGATTTCCAAGAATATTCGAAAAATGTTAACAGATTTTGCGCTTCTTATTTCTTTTGGCGTTCACCTAGAGAATTGTGTGTTAAACGTGTCATCGACATTTCAAGTAGCGGTGTTAAGATTGGCTTTGTTCATTATTTTTATGAGCCGGAAGTTCTCTGAGACGTCAAAGACTGCAGCGCCGCCTTGTGCCATGAAAAAGGTCTATAAAATTTAAAGTGAAACCTCGTCGCGCGGCAGCCAGACACAGCACGTTGCCATGGCATCACTACTTCATACTTGCGTTGCCTCTCATTGGTCCTATCATTTGTGTGGTGTAGCAGACAGAAATCTCCCACAGACCATTCTCCGGCAAAACGGAAAAACTAACCTCGGCGTTGTCAAGCAAAGACTCGTGCCGTGAGTCGCCGTACGTGCAAGCTCGTGAAAACAGCAGCAACAACAACAAATGCTCTGTCTTGGGGCATTTGGTGCTGGTATCGTCATCTCATTGAACCTAACCCTAGTTGAACCCACTGAAAACAAATTTAGCGAAAACTGCCACGTCAAATGTATTTACACAAATACGCAAATGCCAAGAAATTGAGAACCCCCGCAAGGGTCAAAAATTAAAACAGGGGACACCGCTAATACGTACTACCATTCGTTTTTTTTTTTTTTGGCATCTAAGTAAATTTTTTTTAATTGCTTTAAAATGCGCTCAAAACTGTCAAAATGGTCATAGTTCTGGATTTTATTAAAACTCTCCAGCATTCTCAGAGAAAAAGTAAAGGTCGTACGACCTTCATTGCATCTTCGTAATGAACCTCAAAAACTAATCAATAATCTGGTGCAGTCCTGAAACTTATGCTTGTGTAGCGAAATGTGCTCACTGAGTGGCGAGTGGGTAAATCCCCCTTAAGTGTGGTGATTTATCTTCTTGAGAAAAACAAATGCCAATGTTGCATCATTCAACCAGTGGCAATAGATTTTGTCGAATCTCCGCACCTGTTCAAGGATAGTCTTCTTTCTTTCAAACGTCTTTATTTACAGACCAAATGAATGAGCGCCCTGTGCGCTCTGCTGTATGGTCTTTTATCTCGTCGTCTTATGTGTCCCTGGTGTTTCAATATTTCATCGGAGGTTGGCAGTGCGGCGTAGGCCAACTTCAAACAAGCAAAGATAACTACGACAAAGCAAACGGCTCCAGTTTCACTTGTCAACGGCATGGAAGACCCACCCATGCGGCCCACGTCTGCGTCGCCTTCCAAAATGGTCACCGTTTGAAAATCTAAGCCACGCCAAAATCGGTGGCAGATTTAGCAGACGAGCGAGCGTCGTATCGCTTTCGTGCGCGGATGCCCGCAGTGTAACACCCGTGGCCGCACGTCCGTATCGTAAAACTCAGCAATGAACTCTTTTCCTGGTCGCCGCAAGACGATGTTTTTCTCCCGTCCCGGGCTAGCGCTGCCCCGGGGCTCGTCTCGCAGACGAGGAAGCGGAGATGGCGGCTCGGTCCGCAGCCAGCTTTCGTAACCGACTGTCCGGCTGACACAGTTTGCATCTCTCCCCCTTTCTCCCCGATTCGCAGCGCTCAGAACGTCAACAAGCAACGCAACCGGGCGACTTCTTGCCGTTTTTTTGTTTCTTTTGTTTTCCAGAAACAAAAAAGAGCCTTACACGTTGGGTAACTGCAAATGGGTTAGGGACGACGTAGCCGGGATCCTGGTTAGGTTAGGCAAATGGAACTGTGCCACTGCGGAAGGCTGTTCCTGCTGAAGGTTCGGGAGTTCGAAAATTATTCCGGTCGCTCGTTTATTTCGTTTTATGTATTCCTGGCCGGGCTAGAGCGGTGGCACGAGGCAGCCCTACCAAACGTGGTAGCGGTCGGACACATGCGTATTTTTGTGGATAACTACGCGATCGAGCAGTATCTACCCATCGATAGAGAGAATGGGGACTCATAACTGCCGGAGATAATTGCAATATTTGTCGAACGCCCTCGACCGGGCGGATTGTGAAATCTTTTGGAGCCACGGTGCCGGTCTGCACTTGGACCTATTTTGCTACGCCCGTTCTTTTCTTGCTTTTCTCTGTTTCTAACGTTTATCGCATTCTTTTGTGTGCCTGGTTTGTTGTTTCTCTTGCACGTTCTTGACATACTCGACGAGGCATTTCGAAAGACACGCTGAGGGGCGATATTAATCGACGCCCGGCAGAGTTTTCCATAAATCAAAGCACGATGGCCGTGGTGGCGTTACACACACCATCCTCTTGGCTACACTAATCGTAAAGCCGTGGCTCATAGAAAGACAATTAATACGTAATATATATAATGCATCTCAGGGCGGTGAGTGTTTCTTCAAGTGCACTCGAGCCACAATGACAGCTAGAGTGAGCTTTTATTCACGGAGAATCCTGGGTTTCTGGATACGCCTGACTATAACGTGTCAGATGAAGGCAAATCCAGTCACTTGGTTTTGTTTTAGATCTCGCTGCTTTCTTTCCACCGGTGGCCAGCTTAGTTCACTTCCGAAGCAAAGCGCCTAGCTGTTGCAAAAACGATGGGAAGGAGCTGAGCTAGTTGGTTGTACATATTTAGATTGTGGAACCAGCTGATCTTCAGCTGGTTGCACGGTCAAAAAATGTTGCAAAAACAATGTTTCTTGCAACAGTTAGGCACGTCGCACCCCGCTACCAGGAGAAGCAGTCACACCCCATGCACCACAAAGTAAGTAAACCGCTTGGGGCTTTTGTAAGCTTTCTCTGTGTGCTACTTGAGGTGTTAAATCGCCGGTCTGTGGCGCTAATGTTCATCAAAGTCACAATCCAGGGTCAGGATGGACGAACACGGTTAGTTTGTGGATGCGGACGGTGTGGAACGGCGGTACTTACAGAGCCAGGTTGTAGCCGCATTCTAAGTCTGCTTGTCAACATACATTCGCTTTCGCTCCACGTCTTCTCATTTGTGGTACGTTATCAAGCTCGACCACGGGAACATAACACTTCGTGGTTGTCCGACTCCCACTTTAGGTCGCTAGACTTTCGGCTTCTTTGAAAGACTACCGGACACTTCTAATATAAACGGCTTGAGGCCTCCACCCACGGAGAAGAGGGCCGTTGTGCCAGTGTATTCTTCCGGTACAGCCCAGTGGCAAGTTCTATACTCCGTTCACCTTTTAGCTGACAGGGCAGAGGAAGCTACAAGCTCGAGCTAGCCCGCGCTGCTTTGATTAAAAGTTTGAGACGTGCCTCTCTATGGCGTCCCAGATGAAAGACTTACTGGCTGAAGTCGCCCCTCTTTTTCTCGTTTTATGAATAATGTATTACGATGCAATATTCAGCACCTACTGTAGCTGGGGCACAAAGCCGCTGTTTAAAGACCTCATGCGGTTAACGATTGCAGTGTGACCACTGAAGCCTGCGACGATGTCAGCTATATTTCGCATTCCTGGTGCCCAGGCTCTCATATCTGTTTTTCCGCCAAGTGCCTGCTAGTCAAAACGTAGCCATAGCCGGAAACAGATGTGCTGAGAATGTGACTTATTGACAAAGCTTCCGTTACGTCTAGCTTCGCAGCATGCGTCCAAGGAAGGCTTGTTCACGCCACAAGACTCACTTCAAAATATGTTGCAGTGCTACAACAATAACTAGTCTTTAAGGCTATAGGGTGTATTTTGTGGCGCAAACTGGAAGGCAAACTTTAGCAATAATTTTTTTAAACAAAAAAGTACAAAAACCGCTTTGGCAGTGCTACATAGCTACTGATTTGACGACTATTCGGATGCTCGTGTGAGCGCTTAGAAAATATATACAAACAAGCGCTCGTAACCACTTCAGACCTGTTATGTTACTTCCGCGTTATAACTGCACATGCCGCTCCAGGTAGAAGGCGCCTACCGCCCTAAAAGCACAGGGTGCTTGCAAGTTGATTTCTGTTTATGCCAAAATAATATCACTTAAAAAAACGCTTTAAATCTTTTTACTATAGTACAACAACAATATTACCTTACATTTCTCATTACTGAGACAATCCAAGAGTTGCATCATCCTACTGTATATTAGATATGTGAGTGAGACTGTCACATATTAGTCTACTTCACTAAGCTGGAAGCTTGTCCAAAACGCTTTCACGGCCACTTCAGGGTTATATACGGCAACACCCAGATCCCGTAAACGTAGCAAGTCAAGCAGCCGTATGATAAGGGGAACCAATTAACCGAAGCGCCGAACACTTTCGCTGCTCCTGACGATAGCGTCCGTCGGCGTAACCGCTAGTTCATCGACGAAGCGTAACCTCGCATTCCCGCGTAGATCATGATCGGCGCTCCTCGACAAGTGTTGCGTCACTGTGCGCGCACAGACGCGCTCGGGCAGGCAGGCATGCAGGCAGGCGGCTGGCAGAAGATCACCTCCAGGAAATTCCCGGGCAATCGAAACCCAAGCCTTGTCGACCGCGGAATCGGGGTCATGGCGAGAAAGGCGCCTGCCCAAATTTTTTTCTGAGGCTGCGAGGTTGCAGCCATTTTATCAGCACCTCCCCATGAGCAGAAGCAGCGAGTGAAAAGAAACGCCGTTTGTTCTGGTGGCCCCGTTCGCTACGCAGTTCCTGGTTCCTTCTCTTGGCCTATGTGTAAATAAATACCACTACCACCTTACGCGGACGTGGCCGAGGCTGTAGCTGCTCCGGCGGCAGCGAAGGCTTCGGTCTGGCCGCTCTCCGCGACCCATCTGCGCATGGTCACTGGATCCGAGCGGCCCTGGACTCGGAGGATGTGTGCCGTCCATGTCACGTTCTCTTCCGCCGTCTTGTTTCCCACGCCGCTTACGGGCGCGTCGTGCTGCCAGGACACGCTTTCTGCACGCGACTTGCACGGACGTCGGATGACAGGGCACAACGACGCCTCATTGATTTTCACTCGAAGGCTCCGTTTCTTTATTGACTTCGCAGCGGCCGCATTTTACCCTACACTGTCATCACATCGTTATTCTGCAGCTTCACGGCTCTCTTCAGTTGAAAGTAAATAAAACGTACAGTATATTTCGTATCACCTTAAAAAATAAAAAAAGCTAAAAAGGTTTTTGAAAAAAAAAAAACGAGGTAAGTGTGAATCGTTGCGTATTTTTGTTGAGTGAGTTTGAATATCACGAACGTTTGACACGAACGTATCACTGGACGTGAGAAAACCCAAAAAACTAACCACCAGGTGCGACGTAATACCAAGAGGTTTCAACTGCCTGGTGCGTGTCGCTTGTGAGGGAGCGTGTGTAATACATTTGACTGTTCGGGTAAGGCTTGCGGAAGGCGCGAGAATGTTGAGAACTCTATAATTTACCGATTCCCTCTTCTCACCGAACGCGCCAAAAAAGGAGGCGGAGCTTCAGTGCTTTTCTCAAAGTGCCGTTGTGGCTCCTTGGCACATCAATATAAAATGTAATTTCGATATTCGTGATCCGGGAGGCCATATGAAGACGATTCAAGTGTTTTTATTTTCTCGAATAGAGAACCGCTTCAGTTTCCCTTTAAGTTCGAGGGCCGCCAACACTACAAGCTAATGGAATCAATCAAGCAGCGAGTTAAAGTGCAGTGACTTAAAACGAAAGAAACACACAAGAGGACGAAACAGATGCAGCTTCACTGCATTTGTAATCCGTCTGTGTGTGTGTGTTATCATCGGCTAAAGCAATCCTGCTGGGAATAATCAGTGACCTTGCGTTTTCAGTGCGTGTGAATGTCTACTTGTATGTAGTCTAGAGACTCGGACTTATTGTGAAACAGAGTATAATAGTTATATAAGTGTTACACACCATTCTAATGTTTACAAATCTGCAGCCTGTGCGCGATCTCCACACTTCGCCTCGTGCATGTTTGTCACTTTCCAAACTGAAGGAAACTGCGACATATGCACCAAAAAACGCTAAAAATGGGACCGTAAAGAAGCGCGATACAGGAGCGGTCTATACACGTTTGCAAGGAAAGCTCCTGGGCGCTGCCATTTTGAGTCTCTCCGGCGGCGATGCCACCCAACAATTTTGCCATGTCGGGGTGCATCAGTGGGGTGCGCGCATGTGGATAGGCACGGAAAGGGGAGAAGTATTGTAGAAACGGGGGAGACGCTCTTGCAGGAGTTGCACAACTGAATCATCTTGAGAAAAAAGGGGGTAGGCTGTGTATACGACACGGCCTCAAGTTTTAGGCGGGACAACGTATCCGTGCCGAGTTGTGTGAAAGGAAACGAATGTATCAAATGTAACAGGTTTATTTTGGTGTAACGGAATGAATGGAATAAAAAGCAAGCATGAATTCGAACACATTTACTTGTTAGTCACAGTATAACTCGAAGGAAACAAACATTTAAACACGAGTTAAATTTATTCTGCAGAACGACGCACAATAATCCGAACGAAACAGATGTCAAGAAACAACACGGGCGTATTCAAGAAGTTACACCGGTAATTAAAGCAAGTGCAGATCGAAACGCGACTTATATTTTATCTTCCGAGGCTAAACTCATCGACGGGCACACGCAATTGATTAGAGGACGATGACAGAACAAATACATGTCGTAGCGTTTCACCGGAGCGGTCTCATGCATCCTAGAGCGCCAACCGACATGCATCGCACCGCCTCCGAAATCGGCTAAACAATTAACCAATAAAAATAAATTACGCGACAGAAAATTTTTTTTTCAATTACATTGTTTTCTGGAGCTGTTTTAGATAAAGACTTTTGAGCGGTTGATTGAACCTACATAGCCGAAGATGTTTATAGTAAAACGCGGCTGTTCAGTCCCCAACTTGATTTTCCCCGTCTTATTTGTTGGACGACGGCCGTCCATTCGCCAACCTCGATCGATGCAGTGCTCCCACATCCACCGTACATTACAACTGACGATACATTTCCGCCAAGTACTTTCCGCACGAAGACGTTCCGTTATCTCGCCAGAACGCGCACACTGCTCCATCAACAACCCTCCAAACGATATTAGGATTAGTGATACCGAGACCGCCAGTATAGTACCAACGAGTTCGCACTCGTACACTTTCTCACCCGTCCAAATTGGCCGCTCTGAAAAGATTATTTCAATATACCAGGGACCATACAGAGGTTTTTTGGCCAAACTACTTACCTGCAAAAGATCGGCTGGCCCATGGTGAACCGGTCGTACACGTCAATCGCCTCAAGCCCTTCACTCCTCGCGATTCCAACCTTTAACTTACAGCACTCAACCCTTCGGCCAGAATGGCCTTCTCTGACGAGGAAGGTATGTAGCACCTGATGCGACATAGTGGCGCACTGCGTGCTTCTCCGCGACAGAGCTCGTGTTAAGAATCTAACCATTGAGGACCTCGGAAACCAGTCACTCCGCTTCCTCATTCTCTAGCTAAAACACCCCCACAATATTAAAGGGGTTGTCCAGTGAAATCCGAAAGTTTTTGCACTGGTCACGTAAAGTGAACTGAAATATAGTCAGATGTCGTATTTATTTCATTACAATGCGCCTCAATATTTGTTAAATCAACCATAAACATCAATACGCCACTGCACGCTAACTTTCGCAGGTATGCATGACTGGCCGTGTGGTGACGTCACATCGGGCATGGTAACGTCAGTGTCATGGGCGTTGACTTCTTCCCGGCTTTGATCAATGTGGAATTGGTGGTGCGTACAAAGATCGTCGTCGAAGACCTGAGCTTTCCTCAATACCGTAAACCTTGTCTTTCTCAGAACGAGTTTGTTTTACTGAGACAGCAGTCAAGACCTGTCGTAGCTCTATTTGCATGATGCTACGTCAGATTTTATGCTGCTGTCAACGAAAACTTCGTGTGTTTTGTGGATGGAATTTCGAGAAGTTGGGCTCTGTTTAAAATTGAATTACTTGTGCGGGGGACGACTAAAATTCCGAATATTGCGCGGAAGATATTACTAAAAGTAATGACAATATAATTTAGTTGTTTTCTGTAACACAAAAGTTTACCGGACAATTCCTTTAACGAGAAACGCTGTCATTGCGATGGCACGTCACCGCGATCTACGGGAAACATTACTGGGTAGATTACCGCAGTTGTGGAACTCCTGCGGAAGGGGCACCCCCCCCTCACTCACTTCAGTCCGCCTCCCGTCGTTTGAAGCGCCATCTAGATTTTCGTTTCATAACTGCGTGTTCTATAGAGCAGACCTTGAACGCCATCTAGACGCTGTGTTTCGAACCGTATGCATTCATTGAATACACTGCAGTTGCCATAGCAGCCGTCCGGCGCTTTGAGCGACGGGAGGCGAGTCGTGATGAGTGAGTGGGGGTTCTGCTCGTGCAAGCAGCATCTATGAGCAGTTCCGTAACTGAGCTAATCTAATAACGTTGTCTACGGGTGGCTCATTCAAAGGGGGCTCAAAATTCTAAGCCGGAAGTGCTTCACATACAATCGCCTATGAGGTATATTTCCGTTCTATAAGTTTTCGTACATACAGCCCTTTGTCTGAGACGTTGTCACGTCAAAATCAGAGGTAGTGAGAGATAAAAAAAATTACACCATCTTCCCGAGGGGAACCATGTGGGGTGATGTGGAGCATCGTGTTGGTTCCGAGGAAAGAGTCAGTTGCATGACTGACGTCGAGAGATGGCGCCACCGACTGCCCTAGGCATCCCCTACGCAGGCCTCCGTCGCGGCTCGCGGCAGAGGAAACTTGGAACGCTCGCCGCTCGCCGTTTATTTTTTCACACATGAAGGAGAGGAGACCTAGAGGAGGAGAGTTGCGCGTGCGCGTGCGGTGTAGTAGAAGCGAACGCGCGCGCAGTGCACGCAGCTGGTAGAGAAGAGAGAGCGGAGAGAGTAACGCGCAGCTGTTGGAGAGAGGGAGGAGGAGAGTTGCGCGTGCGTAGTGTGAGTGCGGACTACAAGGCCGCGGGACATAGACCCGAGCAAGAGATGCTCCGCATCTAAAATGGACGAAAGTATAAAATATATAGAGGTTATGATGATAGAGCGACAAATCTAAATACATGAGCACGCACGTTCACATACGCGCACACACGCTCACATATATGCACACAGATGCGCGGGTTTTGCTCTGGCAGGAATCGGACACATCACTGTCACTGTGAAGAATTGTTAGGGCCCTTTCTGACAGGCATGTAATGGTCAGGAAATGCGAATAGGAGCCGCTGAAATTAACTGTGTCGGCGTGTGGAACCAGAAGGAAATAGAATGCTCATTCATTTATTCATTTCTCCTTAAATGTGCTTCTTGGAGGAGAGTGCTCGAGTGGTCATTCTATAAAAGGGTATTACGTTACATAAGGGCGACATCACGCATGGGGGACATTCCATAAGAGGGACATTATTGCATAAGGGGCATTAAATAAGGTCAGAAACCGGCGTTATCTAATAAAGCTAAGACATTACCATAAGGTATGTTTCCGGTGCTGTGACGCCAAATATTGGGTGCTTCTGTAGGAATTCCTCTCGCAGACAATGTGTCGAACCGAAGCCGAACCCGAGCCGATAACCAGAGCGAAACCGTTATTTTTGAGTAAACTGGAACAAAACTGTAACTTCGGCGTAATATAATCTAAGGCGCGCCTTCTTGCGGGTGGCGGCGCAAAGTCAATTAAATATACAAGGACATGGGCGTACCAACCGGGGGGGCAAGGGGGCGCTTGCCCCCCCCCCTGAAATAGCCGCCACTGGGCAGGGCAAACACTGGCCGGCGGCGCCCAAGGAATACCAAGGGAACCGCCCCCGACCCGCGGTGGCATATTGTTGACGCGCAGGTGAGACACACCTCAGCAACGGCGCTCACGCCGGATTGGATTGTTCGTGGAGATAGGCGCTACCGCCGTCAATAGAGGCAGCGGTTGCAACGCGACTTGTGGTAAGATGTCTGCCTCATACATAGCGGTCCCGGGTTCGATTCACGGTGTGGGCTTACTTCTTCCATTTTTTTTCTCGAACATTTTGTTTTGTTGAGGCATTTGGCGATATTTACGACATTTATTTTTTTTGCGATTAACACTGAAAAAAAAACGAATGTTGTCGACGATATTTCGCTGAACTAAATGGTATGGGATTCTATTTACAGAGGTTCATGGGGGACAGCGAGGCTTGGGTTGCCGGCTGGACGCCGCAAAGCGGCGGTTACGGGGGGGGGGGGGGGGTAAGTGGGTTAATAGTTTTGTAATTAGTAGGCGCATAATACTGCCGCCGCGAAGCGGCGTGAACGTAGGCGGGGTGGAGGTTAACGCGCTTCGAGTGTACACGCGCCGGTCCGAATCTGAAATTTAAGTTCCCGCGCGTTGCCGAGCAGCCAATCCGGCGTGAGCGTCGTTATTGGGCAGGAGATCGAACTATAGGGGGCGCTCTGACCCGTTTGTTGTCCCCATACTCGGTGTTTACTCAACACAAGGCCTGTGCACATGCCCAGAGGCCTTATGGGCATGTCCATGTCATCTTCTACAATAGAGCGCGGGGCACAGTTTAATGTAAAAAATACTAACAATCGACGAAGCGACGTTAAGTGCCGGATCTATCCTCAGAGAATGCGAGCTTGACCCACTTCGGCTTTTGTGCTGAGCTGGGACCGTGCATGCTGCATTGTTCATGCAGGCCGGCGTGGAAACAAAAGAGCCCCTCCTCCCCCTCACCGGAGAACACGAACTCCAGCCGAACGCTGACGCCGCGTTCGGTTATGTCGGCCGAGCGCTGAGTCATTGTATTTGTTGTCCCCATCCGTGTAGTTATAAAGTTAACCGCTTGGGGCGTCACGGTCTCTTCTCCTCCCCCATATGTCAGCTTTCTGTGGCAAGGAGGGGGGATCGGTGGCCGAGTGGGCTAGCGCACACCAGCTCGGAGCACGTGGAGCGAAAGCTCGCGCTGCACAACCCACGGGTCCTGGGCTCAATCCCCACCCCTGCCCGTTTCGATGTGGATGAGCATCGTACCGGCGTGCGGTCGTGTATCACCACTGCGTGGTGCACGTTAAAGACCCCAGGTTAGCGGTTGTACTGCACTGGCTAAATTGCTCATCTACAGCGACTGACTCGTCGCAACTTTAAAAATGGCTGACCAACGACTCGCTGTATAAATATCCACACAACTCCCCCCCCCCCCAATTTCTGTGGCAAGAGCCAGTGACCAACGCGCCCGGTGCGCATTCGCCATTGGCCCTCTCCTCCCCCCATGTTCATTCACAACGCTTAGTACTAGAAGTAGTTTCTGTGGCAATCCGAAGAGAGGAGGAAAAGTTAATTCGGTCATGGATTGCAAATGGACGCCAAGCAGTCGTGCGGTTACTATCGCACAGTTTAGTACAACCAGCGGTTACGCCAAGGTGAGGAGTAGACAACACGTTTACTTTGCGTTTGTGAGCTTTGGCGAGTGTGGTTCTCTTCAATATTCTCTGCCTCAAGAACAGAAGATCGACCAGTAATTTACGCAGTCCACTGCGCAAGTGACAAATGATGCGGTACACTCTGGATAACGTGATTTTAATTTAACCTTTCCACTAATGCAACGAGGTAGTTAAAACATCGACTGACAACTCACGAGAGCTGAGCTCAGGTGGATGTATGGGATGCAGCTGGCATTCTCGTCATAATGTGATACATGTTTTCCCTCTTCTTTTCGTTCCTTTTTATGTACTTTTTGTGGTGTGTATATTCTGTACATATATATGTTTGTTTTGTTTTTTCACATGTGGTGGCGGACTGGCAGGCGCTCTGCGTAAGGGTTTCACCTATCTGCCTTGCCCCGCACACCACCACATGAGCCCCTACAGTACGTGCAAAGACAATTATTATTATTATTGTTATTATTCTAACAATCCTGTTTTCTGTTCCCAAGTAGTTTGTGCCAAAACAAAATAATATTGCTTTTTATTTCGCGTTATTTCACGATTTTCATGTATCTGAATAAAACTGAACACAGATCTATCATGCTCGACGTTGCACATCCGACATTCCTAACTCTTCTCATCTTCCGAAACGTCTGTGTGTGTCCTAAGATCGGAAACAGGCATTTTAAAGGTTAAAAACAAATATGGGACGCACACTTTTATGCCAAGCTGACGTCAAGTGACTCAAATCGAAAAACATGCATATTTACAATAATACTGTTATCTGTTCTGGTGAAGGCTCAGCAACCGTTGCATTCGTTTTCTCGCACGAAACGGCGACTCCCAGAGAAAGTAAGAACGCAGTGATTGCCTTTATTTTAACAATGTAAACACACTTGCAGGCGTGCACTGATAAAGCCTCAAAACCAAAACCCTCATAGCGCGATTCGTGACTGCGCCGGCTACTACCCAAACTCGTTGTCACGCCACTTTCTGCAAGCAGACACTAAAATTGCCAGTAAACCCCAAAAGTGACACCGATACATTTATCTTGTAGAATATCACCTTATTTAGTAATAACTGGGTCAATAGGTGTTACATGTTGTATTTAAGTTAAAAAAATCAAACCTTTTGCTTTTTTTTTCAGGAAAAACTAAATATCAACGTTAAGTCTGGTAACAGTGTATTTTTACCGAATCTCTGCCGAATCTTCAGAAAAGTTCGGCAAAAGTTTGGCTCTGCCGAATCCCAAGATTCGGCAAAAGTTCCGGCCCATCACTAGTAAAAATGTGCGCCCGGGGGATGGGGGGGGGGATCTGGTTTGCCCCCCCCCCCCCCCTCAAAAACAAGTTGGTACGCCTCTGTACAAGGACATTTCTATATTCCCGCCGTTTGCTTAGTAAAAGCTGGGGCGCTGACGCCACGTCAACAGCACACCTTTTGTTTTTCTAAACAAACGGCGTCGACGTGAAGAGAGCTGAACAATAATGAAACAAACAAAAATATTTCACGTCTATGCGCAACATAGCTTGGAGTCGGCGAGCCGGCGCAGTGGCGTACGCTTTTATGGTTTGTTTCACCTTACAATGGACCGCAACGGACGCTACGAACCACCGAAAGGAATCCATAGATTGGAAGGTGTCACGTGCCCTTCCGGTTGTGCGGTGCGACGTGGGGAGCGCGAAGTCACGTGACAAGCTACGAACAATGGATGAGCGCGGGTAGCTTGTAGCGTCCATCGTGGAACATCGTAAGATAAAATGTAGTATATCTGGCTATGCCAAGAGGCTAAAGAGTAATTTTTTTCTGTGTCTATGTTTGTGCCAAGTGTCTGTGTGTGTGGTTTGTTTTCTTGCTACTGAGCAATATTTCTTGAGGATAAGGAACGCAAACATAAACATCAAAATAAAAACAAAAGGTCGACAGCTGTCGGAGTGTTTTTCCGCGGTGGCAAAATCTGGAGGCGACAAGAAGCGAAGCCGCGACGAGTGCGACCGACACTGCGGCGCCGTTCGCCGGGATGCCAATCGTCCAGAACAGCCCAGATACCTGGACTCTGCCTGAATAAATTTTTGTGCGTTTTTACAAAGCAGCATGCCGCCCGTTTTCTTTCATGTCTTTTTTCTTTTTTAATAATCTTTAGACCGCTCTTGATTATCTTTCTCTTCTTGAACTCAGTCGCTCGAGCAAGGCGTTCGGAAGTCAGTATTGCCACTGCAACTGATTTATCAGCAGAAATACTAATTTTATAAACATTGTAGTGATTTAGTGATAAAACTTAAAATATACTGGGTTTTGATTGTATAGGCACGGCCACTCGATCCACGCACGAGGTGCGGCCAGCCGCGTCGGCCGAAAACGGCGTGAGGCGCCTAGTTCGCCGCGCCGCCGCCGCGGCGCTACTGCTCCGGGCTTGGGGGAGGGAGCTCCGCGTGAGGAGCGCGCGGCCGCCTGACCGAACACGCGCGCTACGCGCGTTTATCGCCTCGACAGTGCACACGAATGTGCGTGGGGGATGTTTTGTACTTGCTATGTTCAGGATACGAGGGCTGTACTTCATACTCAGAGGACAAACGAAATTTATTTAGTGTGAGTTTAAACATATCTGCCGGCGCACACGGTCGGCTTGCCGCACAGGGATCTGTGTGCTAACAATCACCAGAATGGCCCACCATAACGGCGGCTTTCGTCGCACAGGTCATTCATTGATGGCTCACTTTCATCGAGGATCCATGTGTCATAGGATTTGCCTACAAAAAAATATTGTCTTTTATCGAATGTGGTTGACCAGTTAAGCGTTCGGGTCAGTCACATAAACTACATTTTGAAAATATAGGTTTTTCCGCTGATCTTTATGATAATCTTTCTCAGCGTTTACTTTTACAACGTATCGCAATGAACTTTATTCATTTCATTCATTCATTTATTGATACTGTCAGCCCTTGCACAGGGCTATATTACAGGGGTGGAAAAAAAGACAACAAACAAACATATACGCTTACGTACAAACGTACACAAAGGTTTCAAGTATATTGAGACGACTCGTAATTTCGGCAGTTTACCGAACGGATCACTTCGTAGTTTGGAACATTTCTTTACACATGCTATAGGGGTTTTAATTTGTAACACATAAAACATCACTGATACGTTCAAGAAATTCATTTAGCGACATAGATATCACAGCGGAATGAGGTAACATATTCTAAGAGCCCTCGGAATAAAAAAACTGTACTTAAAGCAATCGTTTTTAACAGGTGAATTAGGAATGTACATGCTATGACGATGTCTTGAGGATTCGGTGGAGCAAATTTCAAAGTACTCAGATTTCTTTGTCTTTACGCAATTATGAATAATCTGAAAAATAAATTTTAACCTTTCACATTTCGTTCTTGATTCAAACATAGGAAGATTAGCGAGTTCACATTGTTTTGTGGGAAATTGAACGTGGCTGTATTTATTAAAAATAAACCAGGATGCGAGTCGCTGAGTTTTCTGCAGCTTATTGGAAAAATTTGTAATGGTATATGGGTTCCATACAATTTTAGAATACTCGATGACGGGTCTTACCAGCGTCATATAAGCCAAACTTTTTAGTTCAGAAGTTGCAATAGCGAGGTTTCGTCGAAGGCGCCACAGCGCTTTATTAGCTTTGATGCATACGTTATCAACGTGAATGTTCCAGTTTAGATCAGGAGTAAATACTAAGCCTAAGTATTTATGTTCTTTTACTCTCTCAAGCTTAGCGCTCAAATTGCAATAATTATAAGCCAAAACATTTTTCTTTCTCGCAATAGACACGAAGACCGATTTTCCAGGGTTTAGAACCATTTGTCAAATGTTACACCACTTCTTAATTTTTCTAAGTTACAGTTTAATTCGATTTGATCATCTGATGTTTCAATTTTATTGTAAATAACACAATCGTCGGCGAATAGTCTGTTTGGAACTGAGATGTCATTGCGCAGATCGTTAATAAAAAATCAAAAATAAAAGAGGGCCCAAGACACTCCCCTGTGGTACACCTGAAACAGCTGGGGACAGTGTGGATTTGCTTCCCCCAGCTTTAACATACAGTCCCCGTAATGAAAGATAAGAAGAAAGCCACTTCGTGATGGGTACATATTTAAAGACAGCACTGATTTTCAATAACAATTTTGGGTGAGATACTTTGTCAAACGCCTTTGCGAAATCTAGAAATACTATACCAGTTTGACCACGACAGTTTATCCTTTGAGCGAGATCATGAACAGTTTCTATGAACTGGGTAGTCGTAGAAAGAGCTAATCAACTGCCTGTTCAGTGGGACCCTGACACAATTAAGAATAATAAGCCGGACCAACCACATGATTAGTGTGCCTTAATTATAGCAACTCTTACTGAGAAAACAGAACTGAGGGACAGTCAGGAGCTCGGCTTTTCAAACCAAACTCATAAAGCAAAAAACAAAAAGACTTTACAAGCGCAGAACTTTCCTAGAAAGAGGCTCGTGTGCAAGCTGCACAAATCGCTCGACTGTAGAAATAATACTCCCAGCCCAATATGCTAGTAGTGGCCGCAGCAGCTTGCTTGGAGTTTTTGAAACGCGCTCTTCTGACGTGCGATTTGCGCTTTGAGTCGGTGCTCTGTTTTCTTTAGCTCGTCCATCATGTGCGCTAGGTTTAGCGAGGTTTGGCATGCCTCGTCAACAAGCAAAGCATTCTCGCTCCACATTTCTATACGGGCATCAGAAGTGGAGTTTTCCTTTTATCGCGACCGGAAAGCAGGTGAGCTTCATTTATAACTGGGCCTTCTGCTAAGTCTTCAGGTTTGGCGACCACCCCTTTTACCAAGCTACGATCACTCTGGTTGCTTCGAGGCCATTTCCTTGCGGGTCCGTTTTCCTTTCGCATGTACCGCGGATAGTTGGGAAACTGGGTCGGAACTGCGGATGGAAGCAGGACCCCCAGTTTCGTCGTCTTTTTGTAATCGTCCTCAGTAAAATGGAGGGCACAAACCACAGACCTCTCATTCGACTCCCACTTGCTTCCCTTTCCACCTGGTCCTTCTCAAGAAATGTTTTTTCAGCCGTGCTAGCCGACGTTCCGGGTCACAGGGAAACTCGTGATACCCGATGCCAGGATCCTTCCTCGCAGCTGTGCCACACAGGGGCACACAACAGTTTCGCGGCATTGCGTCACGAACATGAAACACCACTTCCAAAGCCTCGGCAACTGGCACACGCTTGCGCGGGCAAATTTGTACCGAATAAATCACAAACACGGCCGATTTCCTCACTCCGCTGTACGTGGCTGCACGCGTCCCGGCGTGGGCGAGTCTTCCCTGACTGCCGGCGAAGCCCGGAGCAGCAGCGCCCCCGCGAAAATAACGGCCGCGACTGGAAACTCCAGCTTCACGCTCTCGCCCGTGTACGGAGGCGCGACGGCTGGTATAGGGCTGAATACTGGTTAACGCTGCAGTCATGTCTCGTTAACATGGACGCCTCCGTTCCCCAGAAAATTCGTCCATAATAACGAATCAAGGTCAAAAACACAAACATTTAAGTCATAATTGTGGAAAAAAAATACACTTTATTTAGCCAAAAAACGAGGAGATGCGAGTTTGCACTGACGTCTTTGATCACACTGTAGTGTCCAGAAAGCACAACAAGTCGGCCACTTGAAATGCACGTTCTCCGTCGCCCTCCTGCTCAAGGTAGGCGATTGATGTCCAAGACACTAACGAACTTCAAGTCGAGTAACGGTTGGTCTCTCTTCCTCCTCCGCTGCTTCTGTCGGCGTGAAGTTTTCTTCGAGCTGATGTAGCTGTTGAGAGGATTCGCCGACAAGCTCCAGGATCTGGTCGTCACCCAAAAATTCCCAACCGTTGGTCTCTTCGTCTACTTCCAAGAAAGCCCGATGCCTCTTCATCTGGGGTTTACTCACTGGCAGGAACTTGAGCTGGTTGTGGGAACGCTCATCCACTTCTCTGATTCTTTTAGAATTGCGTGCACTGTGGACTTTGCGAGATCAATTTCTAGGGTTTTTTTCACTTTACCCTTTCACGTATACTGAACTGACGCTGAAGGCGTTTCACGTTGGAATTGGCATATCTCCTCCTTTCAGCTGAGCAGAAAGCTCTGTCCGTTTCCTGTTAACACCTGTCAATATCCCCGCCTTAGAACTGACCAGAGAATTGTTCAGCCTTGCCTTTTATGCACACCGAATGTGATCCATCCCGTATGCCACCCCGCAACGGTATGACATCCCAGTAGGAGATGGCATACGCTTCAGCTTAGAAGACAAAAAAAATCTTTTTAGGCGTGCAGGGTTCATCTCAACAGAGGGTACAAACTCTGCCCTCTCTGAGTCATTATCTTTTTCTTCCGTTGGGTTTGTTAACCTGCACCTCAAGTAACTAGACGGGCAACAACTACAGACATGGGTGAATTCCGGGTATACACTGGGGACACTAATGTTTTTATTTTTCCTTTGTGGACAGGTGTTTATATTAAGAATACAAAAATGCATGTATTTTTAGTTTAGTTTCCTAAATAGCCGTTCATAGTCCAGACTGCGGGTTTCTATATTAAAGCGGCAGAATTACAAGAGGAGAGACCCGTCGCCAAATATTTCGTCCATGTTGCGGGGTATCCATATTAACGGGGTCCATACTAACGGGACATGACTGTAGTACTATTACCGTTCTAAAACTAGCTTAAGGTTAATTCGAAGCCTTAACCAACCAAAAACAAGGCTGAAATCAGAAAGCCACTTGATAAATGTTTATGAGGGTGGCGAGGACAGAATACTGCTGTCAACTGCATGTCACACTACCCAATCGGCATATTAAAAAATCGTTTCATGCTAGTTTTTATGAAAATTTAGAGTGTACAAGAAATGCCCACACTTGATGAATTTTTTGTAAGTTTTTGAAACATTTTCACGTTTCGTTCAAATTTCTTTTCTGTTTTAGGTTCGTTTTCATTACAAGTGTTCCAAATGTTATTCGTATCTGCCATTACTTCTCATTTAGATTTAAACTACAATATTTTACTAGCCTTATAGTCATTGGAATTATATATACGGCCAGCCATGGGTACTACGACTTACGTACGCACATATGCACATGCACTGTCCTTGGACGAGGCTTGAGTTCGCACTTTGCACAGGAAGCTTTCTTGGAGTACTGTGACCACTAACAAACCGAGATGCTGAATAGATTCAAAACAAAAATGTGAAAATCCCGTCTCAACTTAATCTCATTTTCGTGTTTCCGTGGTATGACTTGCATGTTTAGGAAAATTATAATTTTTTCCCCGAGTTTGGAAAACATGTTTCGCTATGTCCAGATGCCTTAAAGTTTTCACGGATTCAACTACTTTATCCTCGTCAAATATATATGCTTACATTGTCCTGACAGTTTGCCAGCCGAACCCGTTAAAGGGAAACTGAAGTGGTCCTGTATTTGAGAGATAAAAACACGCATAAATCGTCTTTATTTGACCTCCAGCATCACGAATATCAAAATTATAGTTCAGATTCACACGCCAAGTAGCCACAACAGCGCTTTCAAAAAATAGCGCCGAAGCCCCTCCTTTCCTTCGCGTTCGGTGCGAGGAGGGAATTGTGACGTATATTATACAGAAGAGATCTCCACATTTCCGCGCTTTCCGCAAGCCTCACCAGAGCTGTCGAAAGCGCAGCACGCGTGCGCTCACAAGTGGCATGCGCAACGCAGCTGAAGCCTCTGGGTATGACGTCAAACCCAGCGGTTTATTTTTCGGTTTCTTCTCGCGTCTACTGATACATTCGGGTCAAATAAATGTGATATTCAAATTCGCTAAAAGAACAATGCGCAAAAATTCACCTCAAACTAGATTTTTGTTTTTTTAGGAACCCCTTAGCTTTTTTTTTTTTTTTACAAGCGCCACCTAAAATATTTTTGCCAAAAAAAAAAGTGGTTCTTAAAGGGACACTGACAGGGTATTTATGCTCGCCGAGGTTTTTAGTTGTACATGACATATGAGAGCTCAACTACCCAGAACACAATTTGCTGCTCGAAATTCGGTTTCTTTCTGCCCGAAAACCGCCGATCAAGAACTGGCCAGTTCGAGTCTTGCTCACTCTCTTTACCGGGGTCACGGGCCGTTTTCTAAGGTATCGACGCGACCACCAAATTTAATCAAAGTCGTTGATCACTGAAGGCACACACTCAATAATAAAAATAGAAATAAAATATGAAACTATTTTTTGTGGCTTCTAAAAAGCTGCAAATACGTTGATTGAAGAAAAAAAGTTCCACAGAGAACCGGAAGCATTCTGTGCGTGCGTCGTTTCGCGAGGACGGCGATGGCAGCGGACGACGGGCGTGGGACCTCTACTTCAGAACTGTCGTTCGCGGTACCGGCGAATTCTGTATGCCTTTAAAAGAGAAATTTGGGACTGATCAAAAGAATTGATATTCATCCCCTACGACACGCCCGACCACTAAGCCGATTTGCACGAAGACGTCGCCGAGCCGTCGCTCCCCTCTCGTGGCTGAAGACATCGCTCGCGCAAACCTCAAGCACGACGTGTCTGCTTCGAGTTGAATATGCACGCGTACGATTTCTTTACTATGTGCGAATGTCGCCAATGCGTGGTGCTTCCCGACTTCGAGCCGGGAGTGCTTTTGCTGGAAGAAAATCGGCAGCAAACTTTCCAACTTACAGTTTACTGGCTGCGTTATTACTAAGGAAAGAGATCCCCCAGAAGCTCAGTGGGAAAGACGTCCGCGTCACACGCGACAGTCCCGGATTCGATCCCCAGTGAAGCGTACCTTTTTTTTAAACATTTTGAGATGTTTACATTTCTTCTTTTCTTACGATTATCCCTGAAGAAACAAACAAACAAATGATGTGGACGAAACGTCGCTGAATTAAATGGTATGGGATTTTCTTTTTGACACCTGCAAACTCAATGTAATCACTTTCCACAAAATGCAAGGACCATACAAAACAGGTAGCGTCCGCTTTCCGAGCTTCGCGTAAATGTTCTACAGGAATTGCAGCCAGCCATTGGTCCCGATCCCGTTGATCTTTCGGAAACTCTGTCGCACAATGCCACTTTTTTTCGGACGCAGGACATGTGAGCCAGCTCTTCACGCAACATCTTGGGTGTATTCTTTTCGGAGCCGATCATGGAAATTCGCCACGGGCACTCACTACTCATCTCCAACTCCTCAATGTACAAAACCACTCATCTTGGAGTACAGAACAGCGAGCGGAACAAACATAACTGCAAAAGAATCGCACGGCAAACAGTTCCCGCTACGCCGCCACGCATGTCGTCTGCTACGCAGAGGGAAAAAAAAAGCGCGCGGTCGGGTGTAGCAACGTGACTTCCGCCACTCACTCTCTCCTCTCCACTTCTCCGACCTCCGTGCGCGGGTTTCAGTTTCGGTCTCGAGTAGTTGCGTCTTTTGGCTTTATTAAAAATATACGCTACTCCGTTGCAAAATATTAATTGGGTAATCCTCCGACACCATAATAAAACGCCTGGCAAAAATGAAAAAAAAAATTGGGGGGGTGTCAGTGCCCCTTAAAATGATAATAAGCAGAAACATTGAAAAGCAGTCGAAGTTAGCATATACTGGAAAAGGAAATTCCAAGGTTAGTTGGGGCTCGAATTCATTTTTATATAATTGAACATGTCATTTGAGCTCTATTGATGAATGTGCACTTCTAGAACAGCATAATATCTTCTTAAACAGCATAATATCACCTTCCGACGCTGCTCCCAACGCCATCTATCAATACGGGCGCCAAACTCGCCCGACCACTCAACTCGGTCGTCTGCGTCGCCACTTGCCGTTGACCCTGGCAAGTTTTTTCGCCCTATTTTTACAGAACGGGATCTACGCTTTGCAATTTTACGAGAAAAAATCGTCCTGCGAAGTTTGGCGAAAAGTTTAGATTGCTACATGCAGGCGTCGATTTTTACGGTCCATTTAGATCGAGCCTGGTGACTTGGGGTCTGGATACCCTATATGTCAGACAGTCGTGTTTTTTTTTTTTCTTATCTTCAAAACTTCAAAACTGATACCGCAAAGACATTTGACGAAACAGGCGTCCATAAAATATTTTATTAAATGGTAGCCGTCGATTTAAAGGAATCTATACATTTTTGCTTTTTTTAATTTAATACTATTTTATTTGCCGTCCTGGTTAACGCTGTCGGGAGCTTTGAGCTGGGTTGTTTGCAAGCACGGAGTGTACTACCGTAACCGTGTCACTGTTCGTGTCGGCTGATTAACTGCACAAGACGTGAGTACTGCAATTTGGCACTGTCTCTGAGCATTTGTATGACCACATTATTTTCGTAGAACGGTGTTTGCATTAAAAAGTCAAGTTCACAAAAAAAAATTGAATATATATTTGCTTTGCTGACCTCGTTTCGGCAACCCCGGCTTCTGATGGTCTTTTTTTTCATGCAGAGGACACCGTGTTCAACACAGCTTTTTTTACCGACCTGGAGCTGTATACATTGTTTTAAGAGCAGGTTCGAACTGGTTCGCGCTTGGTGGAACCGATAACCAAACTTATATTTAGAAGTCATCACAGAACCTGAACCGAACCGGAACAAAATCCAAAGCTACTGGACTCGAACCCCAACCGAGCCAGCATATTGAGTGGTTCGACTCCCTGCTCGCAGCACTTAATAATCCTTACATTGAAGGTGTAGATGTTCAGTCGTTTGTTCTTCGTTGCATGTTGTAGCACACTGGGATGTCTGCTACACCTATTTTGCGTCGAAAATATTTAACAAAGGTTTCATTGCTGCGTTAACGCATTGGAAGTGTGTTGTTTCCACGACAAAGCCATTTGGGGATGCAGGGGGGGGGGGGGGGGCGTATGACGTTCGGCTAGAAGCAGCGAGAATTCGCCATTTTTTGTTTGGCAAGCAACAAACTAAGTCGAGCCATCTATCGGGTCGCCCTGGCACTCTTCCGGTCCGCGTATATTTCCTACTTCGTATTTCTTTTAACATAAAAAGTGAATTACGTCTTACATTGCTATAAGCGGCCATTCCCCGAAGACTGCGCGTAGATTTGTTCCTGAAAATGTTAGATTATCCTGCGTCTAGTTCAGGTCCGGAAGTTCTTAAGGGCTATATGCACACTGCCACCAGCACGTTTTAACCCTTGCGAGAAAGAGCAAAGACACGCCCTGACAAGGCAAAGCGAGTCCTCGAAGTTTACATGACTTCAAATTGAGGGTACTTAGTCGCATGACTTTCCAGCTAGCCGGTCAGCCTCGATGTGTCCAGGAACTCCAAAGCGTCATGGAACTCATTGGAACCGTACTTTGAAACATTTTACGAGATAATTTTTACAAGTTATAACTTCTGTTTACTTGTTCATACACGGGCACCTGGTTTCGCAAGTCTACTAAGGGATGTGCACGATGAGTAATCACCTACAACCAGTTAGGCATGCCGGTCCAACTTAATTTCAGCAAGTGTGGACAATTCCTTCTTGATGGCCTCCATTTCAGCAGATGTTGATGGCACTAGTTTCTCAAGCTGGCCACTCCACTGAAGTCTCATCGCTGGGATGATAAAAGTGTCCGTTGTACTTTGTCAATTTCGGTGCTCTGAGCCGTCGGTGTAGATTCAAGGTGCTCCCTGGTACCGTGGTGCAAATTTCTTCAGCTGTTTTTTTTTCTTGAAGGACGATGTTTGTGTTGTTTTGTTTCTTCTCATACCTGACGGATGTTCCGAGCACAGTAAAACGCAATAGGGGATGATAAATGTATGTCATTGACTGCGTACCACAGAGAAATAGCTGAATCCGGATTTCTTCTCACTTTTAACCGATTCAGAAGGGTAGTTGCTGTTAACTTATGTAGTCATATCTACTGATGCTTAAGATTTCTTTGCGATGCGAAGTTGTAGAGGCAGAGTGTCACTTCCAACGCACGGACCTTTGTTAGATGATGTTCGACGGACGCCCAGCGCTTACAGATGCCTTGGCGTCGAATACGTTCAAGACGAAACATTTGGATGGTGTGAAGTCCAGTGTTCAAAATTGTGTCGACAATAGCCCCTTCATAACGGTTTCGTTCAACCAGAGCTTTGAGGATCGTGAATTTGCCCAACAATATCCAACGAGGCGACAGATGGCGTCCGTGAATTCCCTTGACGTTGGAGCTTGAGGCTGCTGCTTGTGGATTTTCCTAAAGCCTCTCATTAAAAGTTAAAATAAAACCTGTCCTGATCTGGTGAATTACTTCGAAAATAAATCTACATGTGGGCACGAGGGTCTTTGAATATGTGGAAAAAAGTTTCTTGCTTACCATAATTTTGAGTTGGATTGTAGCTAGGCACAATTGAGACAGAGGTGATGACCGGCTGCTAATATTCTACGGAGCACATCGCCTCTCAAGTGGTTGGCCCACAAGCAGACGTCACCCGCGTAGGTGAAAATGCCAGATCGCCAACGGTCCAGATGGTGTTTTTGGTATGTCCACCATGGCGATATTGAATTTTGTCGCTTTTCTATAGAACCTTGGGGAAGGCCTCTATGTTTGGGCGGAGGCTGCTCACTTCATTTCTAAGACAAACTTGTAACTTTCAGTCAAAGGGTTGACCTGACCTTTCTGAAAGCAGCCCTTGAGACTTTCCTGTGATAGAAAAATGCTGAAGAACACTTGAAATGTTTTCATAGCCGAAAGCGTTCTTCGCGCCAAAACAAGATTGCAAGTGTGCCTTTGCTGCCAGAGCTCTTGAATCTTCTGCGCCGACTATTTGGTCAAGACTAGTAGCAAAGTGGTAAGTAGGGTTAGTTGGTGTAGCATTGTAAAAGGATAAAAAAACAGAGCGAAAAACAACACATACAGAGAATGTGTACACATACAGAGCGCTAACTTTCAAATGTCTATTTTGAAAAAAAAAAAAAAGAAAACGCGCACCGGCGTGGTTACAGACAATCAAATACGTCACATCACATCACCTGACCATCACGTCGAAAACTGCTGATAAAAGCAAGTGCGCAGTCATTTAAACTTATCGAGGGAGCACTGACACATCTATCTTTGTTCATTGAAATAAAAAAGTGAAAAGCGTTTACTGAATTCCCTGGAATGCCAAATTAGAGCTCAGCTCTTGAGGAGGAGGTGGAAGGGTACGGAGGGGGAGGAGCATGCCCCTCCTCCCCCTCCTTCCCCTCGCCTCCGCCTCTCCCGCTCCCCTCCCGTTTAGCGGGAAATTTTCGCTAAATTTCCCGCTAAATTTGGCGAAAATTACCCGCTAAATTTAGAGGCGAGATTTTTTCCGCTACATTTAGCGGGGAAATTTATCGATAATGAAACCCGTAGTTACGACGACGCCAACGGCGACGCCGACAACGACGACGGCGACGCCGCTCAAGCCGGAAACGGGCTCTAAAATGCTTCCCTAATCTCTCTACCCGTCTGCTAACGATGCTTTCAAGAATCTTGGTCTCGATTAAAACAGGGAGTACACCCACACCTATCGCAGTGCACCGCAAAGTTTCCTGACAGTGAAGCCCTCATCGAACACGCATGTTGACGGGATCTTTCGTTTATACAACGGCCTGTTTGGGCGATGTATAAACGAAAAATTGCGTGAACATGCGTGCTCATGAGCTTCGCTCAGGAAACTTGGCGGTACACTGCAGAGTGTGGTGCGTACTCTGGCTCGAGACTAAGATTCTTGGAGCGCATCGTTAACGACGACTGGAAGAGATTACGGAAGCATTTTTGATTTGAAGGAACAAAGATAAGTCTGTTTGTGCTCCCTCGACAGGCCTTTATGACTGCGAACTTGCGTTTATCGGTAGTTTTTGACGTGATGGCCAGGTGATGTTAGGTGACGTATTTGACCACTTCGGTGGGCGTCTTTTTTTTCAAAATAAACAGTTAAAAGTCAGCGCTCTTTGTGTACACGCCTTCGCTCTCCGGGTCGTTTTTCGCACTGTTATTTTTTTACCCTTTTACAGTTGGTCAAGGCTATTTTACCCGTTGTAGAGAGAGCCAGACGAAAACCCGTCATCTCGTTAGCTAGCAAATTATGCATGCCGAGGAACCATGTGAAGCGGTTTTGTATCACGCACTTCATTCATTTTGCAGCACATGGTGTCAAGAGCACGGGTCTATAGGAAAATAGGACCCTTAATGACCTTTCCGGGTTTCAGGATTGGTACAATAAGGAACAATTTTGACTCTGATAATCTCTCTAGATTTCCAGATAGAGTTAGAGTTGTAACAATCAAATTAAACCGTTGGTGGGCAGATGTTGAAGACCCTCGTCCTGTAGCACTGTGTTGTTTTTTTTTTCTGAGTCTTAGTCGCCTGCTGACGCAGCGTCTGATCTGCGCATAGCGTTGACCTGCACACCGCGTTGACCTGTTTAGGTGACGTTCCGAACGGAAGCTTTGGTGTTGAGAAAACATGAGTGACTTTTAGTATTGCGTATACGTGCAAACGCAAGCTCTGGGCGTTTGCGTTAGTATTGCGTGTTCCACACTTAGCGTGCGCGGAGCTTCAAACTGCGTCTTGGATTGGCGAATGGCGACGGCACGCATGCGTAAGCTAGAGCACACAACGCTAACGCAAACGCACAGCACTTGCGTTCGCTCGTATATGCATACTCACTACTAGACAGTTTTAGTATAGCGTTGCTGGCTCTTACGTACGCAATACGCAATAGTATAGCGTACGCTAAAAATGACCTGCTCGGACCGAATTTAGTTGTGCGTTACGTTTTCGAGTGAACACCGCGCATGATCTTGGTTAAATTTGCTAGAGCCGTAGAATTCCGCGTGCTTATAGCGCAACCATGCTCCTGGAAAGAAATATTGAAAATGAAAACGTGTCCAATCATTTTATTTCAAATTAAACCAAGCCGCAGCTGCCTCGTCAAGCGCGCTTTTCTGCGGGGTACAGAGGCTACGAGTACGAGTGCGTAGCCAAATTCGATCACGGAGCCTCCGTCAGTCGTCCCGTGGAAACGGCAGCTTTTATCAATGCTATCGCGGAATTAAATTCATGACCTACTGATGTCCAGTGCATAGCGAGAACTTCGGCGATTTCTTTTAGAGTCGTTCGTCCGTCGGCGATGAACTGTGCGAATAGGCTTAGCGTTGAGCAGATCGCAGCGTTGACGCACATTCCGAGCGGCGAACATTTTCACTGTGCACTCCTTCAGCTGCACGGCGATCTGATTCGACCGCCGTAGGTCCCGGAAAGAATTGCCGAGCTGAACACCACGCAATTTCACGTAACACAGAACTTCGAAAACACCACGTCGCCCTTGCTGCGCCAGTCGAGGTAACCGCCATCTTGAAACTGGCGCTCTCGTTGGGTCCGAGATCTCTCGAGAGCGTCCCGCAGAGCCCGCTAGCCCGCCACGCAAAATCCCCAGCGTTGCGTGCGTACGCAATACGCTAGCTCTTCTATTGCGTTCTGCGCACGCGCACTCCCGACCCGCAATTTTATTGCGTACGCAAGGCTTTAGCGTACGATCCACTAAAACTGTCTATTATCTCAGTTAAGATACGTCCGAAGACCTTACAGGTCTGCTATCGGAAAAGAAATAGTGTTCGCAAGTTCGTATGCTTCTTTTGCAGTGTTTGTGCTGACGTCAGAGAGACGCCGAGCTCTGATTGGCTCTGATTGAAGAATAGTGGGTAGACCTCAAAGCAAGCTGCCTTGAGGCCTTCCCACTATCCAATGTCACTAGAACCCCTCAGTTGGGAAACTGCCATAGAGCCTGCTTTAAAAAAGTGGCTCCGATCCGTACTCGAGAAACCGAGCAAATGGCGATCGCAACGCCGCCATTTCTCCCGCAGCGTCCACTCCGGGAACTGCACGGGTGCACGTCGAGTCGAACAAGGGCCGGTGGCGCCATCTTGCAGGGCCATCTCGCAGTAGCTATGTAAAGCAACTTTCATGTTTCAACTCATCGCTAAAGGGTGGCGCTGTTATCGTATTTAGCTCGGTCTCGGTGCACGCCAGTGACCCAGGTTTCAAGGGTGAGTTTCCCAACTGAGGGTTTTAGTAACGTTGCCGCTATCCTTCAATCGGAGCCAATCAGAACTCGGCGTTCTGACGTAACCACAACCCCTGCAAGAAAAGCAGACGAACTTGCACTCCACGTTGTCACTTCGTATCCAATGATATTTCGGCCTCTGCCGAGAACATCGCCCAAGATCCAATCAGGAGGAAAGCAGCGTGATAGCACTAATATGCCACGCCCCGCGTTTTTTAAACTCTCAGTGACTGAATAAATAGACCGTCGGCCTTGAAGTGAAACAGGCTATACACCCTCAGACTGTCGTTTTCAAACAGGCCCACGTTGGCCCACACACGGTGTGGGCACTGCGCATGCGCAGTCCCGACAGCAGCGCCACCCCAGTGGCCCGACGTCGGAGAGTCGAGTTGGTCTATACGGAACAAATGTCGTTCGGGTCGCAATGCCATTGGTAGTTCCTGCGACCACGCGATCGCTTACGCCAGGCCAACGGGAATGAGGTGCCACCCGCAAGGGAGCCCTGTTCAGGCGTTGCAGAGCCCGACTGTGACAGTGTATACATGCTATTTCCTCGAACGCGAAGCTTTTGCGTCTCGTTTCGTTTGACCTCTACACTCTTTCACGATTTTACCCTCGTCTAAGGACTATTCTGCGTCAAAAAAGGTAAATGACAAAAGACAGATTACGGGCGTCACGTACCCCGGTAAGCCCAGATTTGTGGACGTTATTGCTGCCGCAGTCCTAACTGCGCTCCACAGTACGTCGTCGGTGGTTCGGCCGAACCACTTTCCTTCTTATTACACCCTAGATATCCCGAGCTACCGATACGCGAATTCTGCGAGCCAAAATAGATCGATCCCGCTGTGATGGCCTAGAAATTCGATCCGAAAGGCTAGTGAATTTAAAACGCATCGAATTACTGGAGAAAATGCACGACGGCTGGCCACGAGCCAACTGATACGAGCCCAACGTAAGCAACTTTCGGCGTTCATTCTGGGCACGAAATTGTGTTGTTCACTTAAAAATGCGCGTTGCGAGAAGAGGGGCACTGCCGGAATACTAAAGAGAAACTAAAATGAATATTCAGTGCTAAACTAGGAATATATATGTGAGCATTTTTCGTCGCTAAACTGCTGACAATGCTTTGTGTTTGGAATCTACTGCCGACATCAATTGTCCAAGCCCGAGAAGCATAGTACTGGTACAGTATGCTTATACATCGCACAGAAGACAGTCTACGGACAGTGTCTGGAGCGTTCCTTCTATATAAAGGCCCTGTCAGGTTGATCGTGCAAAAACAGTCTTCAGGCATCTTCGAAGCATGCAAATGCATGACGCAAACACGGGCTTCGAGCATGCTTGTCACATGTCCGCTGATGATTTGCTCATCCCTTTCGAAGCGCACACCGTCCCCTTGGTACATATTACGACGTAACAATGCCTTTAATCAAACAATCTCACGAAGAGCCAATAAATTTGTGAAGACAAACAGTTATACTTCGGGAGCAATTCCTACAAGCGCAGAGGCAAACGTTTGTGTAACTATCGGGTGCTTCGGCTGAATATGGGGTCCATCATTTGTCCTATCCCCCCCCCTCTCTCTCTCTCTCTCTCTCTCTCCCTCTCTGGTCACTGTCATTATATGAACAAACTTGCGCTCGTAGCTGTTGCACACTTTCACAAAACCACTAGTATATGTTGCGCCACAGACTGCAGTACGTTTCTTTTGTGCGTGTGCGTTCGTGTGCATGTGTCTGTATCCGCGGGTTCATGCGTACGTGCGTGGATGCGTGTGTGATCTTCAGGCGAGATAGCTGCAATATATTTTGTAATATTTCATTTCATTTAAAACAAGCTTTTATAATACTTAAAAATAAATTGAATATTCGCGTAAATAAATACTTTGAAAAACTATGTTGGAAATTATCTACATTTGCCTACACTTCACTTTATGAGCTTCGCGGGAGAGTATAGGCGAGTATGGCGACGTAGAGATATACTTGGTAGCACAACGTATGAGTCACGTTTATTTGGCGCAAGCGTTCTAGACGAAATTAATAACGTTTACTTAAAGCAACAATAATTCGCGATATCATCTTTACTTGCAAGGCACGATGCCAAGACAATTGTTTTGATTTTACAGATTAGGACGGTATACATTTATTTTGCTTGATCTGCCTAGCATTTGTGACATCTTGTGAATGGTTGACTTTGTTTGGCACCGGCAGTGTTGTAGGCATTACCGAAAAAAAGTAACGAAATACGTTACTCGTTACTTGCAAATAAAAGGAACGCGTTACCGTTACCGCTACCACTAAAAAGTAAAACTCGTTTTTTTTGCGTTACTTTGCTAAATTCAATCAATCAATGTTTATTTAATGAGATGAAGATTTTGGCCCCATAATTTGGGGCCGGCAACTTCAATGCTAGTAATGGGGTAAAGTATGATATGATATGTTCAATAATTATGAAATCTGGGCATAATGAGTAACGAAGTAAGCTATGGACGTGCTGCGTTAATATCACAAGCAAGTGCACTTTGAGAAGTACGAGATGTACAGTAGGCTACAGTGGTACAAAATATGTGTAATTAAATCCTGCTATACCAGTAACTCGTATTCATTGAACTTAATATTTGGCCTCTATCTTTGAGTCCTTCAGAAATGCAGTTAGTAAGGCTAATGCACGCTTTTGTTTCTTTAAGTCGGGCCAAGGACCTAGAACTTTGGCGAGAGAAAATGGACGATTGTCGAGTATACCGAGACCAATCCGTAAGCGGGCGCGCCACTGATCATATCTCGGGCAGTCCATGATTAAATGTTCGACGTCTTCGACTGGGTTGTCGCACGTGCAACTCGGTGTTTCTACTTGTTTAATCCGGTGAAGGAAGCTTCCCGTGTATGCTACCCCAAGTCGTAGGCGATGAATAAGGGTGTCAATTGATCTGGCTGAATAGGTGTACACTGGGCAACGGAGGTCCGGATCGATTAGATGGAGCAGGCCGTCTTGTGGGATGCTGCTAAGCCACTCATCGTGAGACATTCGCTCACGTAGTCGACGGATGTATCTTTTGGCGTCACTCTTTGTGAAAGGTGTGAGGTGGACGTTGTTACTTGTATGGGCTGCGGTAGCCAATTGGTCAGCTTGGTGATTTCCTGAAACTCCGGTATGCCCGGGGACCCACTGTAGATGTACAGTATTGCCAAATTCGATGGCATCAGAGAGCTCTAAGTAAATTTTGTGTACAAGTGAGTTGTGTTCGCCACGACTATTCATAGTCTTAATAGATTGCAAAGCTGCCTTTGAGTCAGTACATATTACCCAAGAATTCGCTGCCGGGTTGTTTTTTATGTACGTTGCAGCCGCGAGTAAAGCATGTAATTCCGCAGTGGTTGAAGAAGTAGTATGCGATAGTCGAAAGGATGACCAATGGTTAAAATCAGGTACGACAAAGGCTGATGTCGATCCGTCTTCAGTGGTTGATCCATCTGTGTACACGTGGATGTCGTCTTTATATTTTTCTTCCAGGTGTGAAAGAGTCAATGTTCTTGCAATCTGTGTGTTAACAGATGTTTTTGTTTGCATGCCTGGAATGTCCATGTTGATATCCAGTAGTGGTAGCGTCCAGGGTGGTTTACAAATCTCTTGAATCCAGTTAGGTTGTTCGGGAATCCATAATGGAAGAGAATTCAGTGTGGAAAGAAAGTTTGTCCCTTTGCGAGTAAAAATATCATTGAACAGAGGCCGCGTGGAGAGTCGAAAGAAATTACGACATATCTCCTGTGTTCTTAGAATATGTATAGTCGGCTCTCTTGCCGTTACGAGTACAAGCGCGCTGGATGTTGATCGCGGTAAACCTAGGCATACTCTTAAGCTTCTTGCTAGCATGTACGTAAGGCGAGACTCCGATGTGCGGGAAAGTCCGTTTAGCACCGGAATGGAATATGCAATCGCTTGTCGTATTAGCGCCGTGTGGAATGAGAGCATCGCATCTATTGATGCTCCCCATCTTGCCCCCGCAATGCAGCGAAATACATTAATCACACAATTAATTCTACTCTCCAACATGTCTAAATGTTTGGACCAAGTCAGAGATTGATCTAGTATAACACCAAGAAATCTATAGGATTTAACTCTTTGAATTGATGCTCCGTTGAGATCTAGCCTAAGCCCAGGGAGTTTCTTTCTTGTAAATGGCAGAAATGCTGATTTCGCGGCAGAGAGTTCCATCCCTCGTTCTTTTAGAAATCTAAAAGTAGTGTCTAAGCCCGTTTGTAACTTATTCTTTAGGATATCCTGAGATGAACCAGAGATCCAGATACATATGTCATCCGCATAGATGGATATTTTTAAAGGTGATTCAAGTTGCTGCGGTAGCTGTGCCATTACTGCATTGAAAAGAGTAGGGCTCAGCACGCTGCCTTGGGGTACTCCATGGTGTATTTCATGTCTCATGCTGTCTCCATCGTTCGTTTTTACTATTATGTTCCTGCAATAAAGAAATTCTTTTATCCACCGAAGCATCCGTCCACGTACACCTAGCTGTACGAGTCCTTCAAGAACGTGAGCATGACTAACAGTGTCGAATGCTCGACGAATATCTAGGAAGAGTGCAACTGTTATGTTTCCATTGTTGCTTTCGTGTTCAACGCATGTGGTGAGATCTAAAATGCCATCCATTGTGCACCTTCGAGGGCGAAATCCTGTTATCTCTTCGGGGAACGCTTCACTTGTTTCGAGCCACCACTGTAAGCGATTATGTATCATTTTCTCAAGTAGTTTACCGACGCAACTTGTTAAGCTTACAGGACGGAATGAATCTAAATTTAACGGTGATTTTCCAGGCTTTAGTAGTGGAACTACCTTAGCCAGCTTCCATGATTCAGGTATCTTTTCTGTTCTCCAAATTTTATTATATATTTCAAGAAGTGCGGTAGTAGCAGCGGGGCCAAGATTTGAAAGAGCGTCATAAGTGACTTTATCAAGACCAGGAGCTGTTGATTTTCGAATATTTTGTAGCGCGCACTCCATTTCACGGGTGTTGAATTCATAGTCTAGGTCTGTTTGTACTGAGTGCAGCTCTTTCTCGAATGCACGAGTCGCTTTCTCGTGAGAAGAACGGTATTCTAAAGAGGACACCATATCACTTCGTTGCGTTAGCAAAGCACAATATTCATTCGCAATTACTACCTCCGATGTACCTCGAAGGAGAGCTAGAGCCCGGAAAGGTTGTTTTTGTATTACTGGTGTACGAAGAGAACGAAGTATCTTCCATACCTTCGGTATCGGAGTGAATGGAGTTAGAGTACTGCTGAACCGCTTCCATCGGTGAATGGAGAGAATTTGTAGCTCTCGTCGTATTAGTTTGTGAATGTGTTGGGCCTCGTTGTAATCCTCAACACGACCAGATCTTCGATAACGACGTTCTGCTCTGCGCCTTATTGCCCGTAATTTTTCGTATTCACCATTGACGCCCACGTGTCCACTAGGTACGGTCACAAGACGCGTTGCTCGTTCACAATTGTTTAAAACAGAGATTGCAAATTCCTCGGGTTCCTTTACATTGGGAAGGTTCAGAGTGTTAAAGTGCCTGAACATTTTCCAATTCGTTATTCGAACTCGATAATGTTGTCCGCGCACATCGAAAATTGGGTGTTGAATGAGAATTGGGAAGTGGTCACTGCCTCGGGTTTCTCTATCAGTCGTCCATGTCGCTTGAGGTGAAATGTCTGGAGAACATAGTGTCAGATCCAAATAGCTGCAATAGGTATGGCCCCGGACGAACGTTGGGGACCCGTCGTTGAGGACACAAATGTTGTTCTCGTCCATATATTTTCCGATGAGATTTCCACGTTGATCACAGTGATCACTCCCCCACATAGTGTGGTGGCCATTAAAGTCTCCACATATTATGTAAGGAGTAGAAATGTGGTTGAAAATTGCAGAGAATTCCGAATGGGTTAGCGGAGTCCGAGGTTCAATGTAGACACTCACTATATACAACATTGTCTCACCACATCGTATCTTGCAAGCAACAAATTCTGGAACTTCTGTAGTTGACGAAAACACGGGAACAGATATTATATCTCTCCGTACCGCCAATAACGCTCGGCTTTGGCCTTGTTGGCGAGATGACTTGTATAGTACATAATTTGAAAGACGAAAATCATCATCTACTCGAGCTTCTGATAATGCAAGTATTGGTATATTATATTGTGCAACAAACTGACGAAAATCGCCTGACTTTTTTCGTAATCCATTCGTGTTCCACTGAAATATTCCTGTATGACTGTATATGTCAGACATTGGGATAATCCTCATTCATAGTTGCACGTGACGACATAACTAACCTTTCTAGAGTAAATAGCGCTGTTACTTCCGGTAGGTTGTTGGCTGATGGTACAGCATCAAGTATAGCCCGGAGAGCTGTAAAAAACATGGGTATCAGTAAATGTTCAACATCACTCGATCTTCGGGTCTCCGAGTATTGCGGATGGTGTTCATGTCGATGAATGCCTTTTCTTAGAGTGCGGGGAGCTGGTACTGGTGTGATCGCTGCTGGCCTGTCTCCTCCAGCAGCCTGACCAGAAGTAGACGGGCGTCGATGTGATATCGACGCCCGTCATACCTCTGGTCGTCGATAGGAGAGGGCCCGGCATCCACGCAGCAGCCAAGATGCTGAAGTTTTCTTTGCTCGTCACGCAGATGCTGCCGTGGTTTGTTTGCCCGATTTGGAACGCAAGCCAGTTCGACGCGCCACGACATGACGCAGCGGACACGACGCCATTTCTGCTCAACAGCCAAGATTGGCTACCGGACATCACGCCCACATCGACGTCATCGGCAGCTGGGCTACTTAAGCAACAACGAGACATGCGGGATTTGAGAGGGCCCGGCATCCACGCAGCAGCCAAGATGCTGAAGTTTTCTTTGCTCGTCACGCAGGTTAGTTACATGTCAAATCTACATGAATTCCGTAGTGATTGTAGATTTGTGCTAGTCCTGCCGGGCCCTCAAAAGTGTCATGAAATTTTGTTGGAATGTTGGGACGTTGTGATGTTGTTCTGTAGATGGCGACTGTTACTGTCCGGAGACGTAGAAGAAAACCCTGGGCCTGACGGAAACCTCGAGGATATGGTACGCCAGGTTTTGTCTAATCAGAAACGCATTGCTGAGGACATCAAAGAAATCAGAACAAACCAAGAAAATATGAAAGTTGATCAGTCACGCCTAGAAGATAGCATAAAGGAGATTAACAGTAAAATCACCAAAATTGAAAATACAATGAAAACAGTTCAGGTCCTAAATGAAAACATAAAGGAAATGGAAAAGAAGGTTCAAAGCCTCGAGAAAACGATAGAATACCAGAACGATCGACTGGTTGACTTCGAAAACCGAAGCCGCAGGAACAATCTGGTAGTGTTTGGGATACCAGAAGTAGATAAAGAAAGTGAAGATGACCTGAAACAGAAGGTGATAAAAGAACTATTTGAGATTAAACTTGGCGTTCAAATCGAGTCTCTTGAAAGGATTCACAGACTGGGTTATAAACGAAACGAATCATGCAGGCCAGTCATATTGAAGCTCTTTAATTACAATGAAAAGCTAGCTGTGCTAAAGAACTGCAGAAAGTTAAAAGGGACGAAGTATAGTATAAGCAGTGATTATGCAAAAGAAACCCGAGAAAAACGTAAGAAGCTGTGGAACAGTGCCTCGGAAAACAAAGCCAATGGGGATGACGTGTTCCTAGTGCACGACAAAATTAAAATCAATAATCAGACTTATGAATGGGACCTGAAGCAAGATCGACGTTTCCCTACGAGAAACCAGGGTCCAAGGGGTGAATGACACAACAACGAAGTAGATGTACCAGCCGAATTAAGAGTAATTAATCTAAACGCACGAAGTGTTCTGAATAAAGTCGCTGACCTCGAAAGCATACTGCTGTGTCACTCCCCACATATTGTCATTATAACAGAAACATGGCTTACATCGGATGTAACGAGTGACTGTGTCATTCCCCCTAATTACAAATTAATAAGAAAAGATAGGGTTTCTCGTGGAGGAGGCGTTGCCATCGCTGTTAAGGTTAATATGCAATGTGTAATCTTGGACCAATGTTTGGATGAGATGCTTTTTTGTAAAATAAAGTATGATAATTTATCTTTTCTTGTAGTCGCAGCCTACCGTGCCCCGAACAGCCCTGTTAAGTTTCTTGAAGATTTGGATGTTGCTCTACATAAATATGTTAATGATAATACGAGGGTAATCTTGGCAGGTGATTTTAATTTGCCTCATGTTAACTGGGAACTTTTGCATTCTGGAAGCGTGGACAAAGTGAACGCCGAAAAAATGCTAGAGATTGCCTTCAGCCACAGTATTACCCAAGTAGTTAAGGATTTCACTAGAGTAACCGATACAGCTCAATCAGTGCTGGATCTAATTTTTGTAAGTGATAACATTAGTGAATATGAGGTATCTGTGGTTGACGGAATTTCTGACCATAAGATGGTTTTATTGTCTATAAATTGTGGAAAAACAGTTGTGACTTCTGTACCGTGTAGGCTCACGTACAAAGACTTTGAAAGTGCTGATGACACAAGCATTATTGATCATTTAGAAATTTCGTTTAACTCGTTTGAATTGTTGTGTCACAGTGGTGATGTTCAGAGTGCATGGAATTGCTTCAAGGAGACAGTTTTTTATTGCATTAATAAATACATTCCTAACAGAATAAAGAAAACGAAAAGGAATAATCCGTGGATCACCAGAAATATAATACACATTAAACGCAGATTGAAAAGGTGCAGAAAAAAGAACGGCTCGAGTGTTAATATGAGACAACTAAGTCAACAACTTAAAGAAATGGTGAAAGCTTCTAAACAAAATTACTATTCGGTAACGCTCCACAACTTTCTAAAAAATAACCCCCAAAAATTTTGGCGACACCTAAATCCAAAGAAAGAAAACATAGAACAAATTACTTTGGACGGAAAGGTAATAACAGACACCAGCGTACTTGCAGATAGCTTCAATCTGTTCTTTCAGTCGGTATTCACACGCGAGACACAGCAAGAAAATCATGAAAACACTGAGCAAAGAATGACGGATCAAAACGTGCGCAATGGGAGTGATATACATGCAAGGACAGGAATTGATCAAGGGTGTGATACCGTACCCACCATGCCCGAATTGATAATAACAAAAGAAGGAATCCTATCGAAGTTGTTAGACCTCGACACAAAAAAAGCGTTTGGTCCCGATAAGATACCTAATATGTTTCTGAAGAGATACGCCGAATGGATGTCGTTTTACCTGCATTGCTTATTTGTAACTTCATTGCAGTCATCACAGCTTCCTTTGGATTGGCGTTGTGCACGAGTTGTCCCAATCTTTAAAGCAGGAGACAAGCTGACCATAGATAATTACAGGCCGATTTCCTTAACATCTGTAGCATGCAAAGTCATGGAACATATAATAGCCAAACACATACTACATTACCTCGATACCAATAAGCTGCTTTATTCCAAACAACATGGGTTCCGTTCTGGACTGTCAACAATAACACAGCTGGTTGAAGCAACTCATGACATGGCATCCGCATTAAATGATAAACAACAACTTGATGTGATTTGTATAGACTTTTCGAAAGCTTTTGATCGGGTGCCCCACAGGAAGCTTTTGTCAAAACTCAAAACTTTCGGAATAGAGCCAACGATTGTCAATTGGATAAATTCTTACCTAAATAATCGAAGCCAAAGTGTTGAAATTAACGGCCATGTCTCAGATTCCCTTCCAGTTTATTCAGGTGTGCCCCAAGGTTCTGTTTTGGGACCCTTACTGTTTTTGTTGTATATAAACGACATAGCACTCGGAACACCACCAAATATTCATATCAGGCTCTTTGCAGATGATTGCATTATTTATTCAGCAATTAAATCCCCGGATCAACAAACAGCACTAAATGACTATCTGGATCATATAAAAGAATGGTGCGACAATTGGGACATGAAAATAAACTTCACTAAGTCTGTATATTGTCACATAACTAAAAAACGGAGCACACTTCCATTTCAATACTGCATTGGAAATACAGAACTAAGCAGTGTAGAAAGCTTTAAGTACCTCGGCGTTACTTTCACGAAGGACTTAACTTGGACCAAACACATTGACATTATCTGTTCATCGGCACATAAAAAGCTTTGTTTCCTTAGACATAAATTAAAACACGCAACAAAGGAGATAAAAACAATAGCTTATAAAACATACGTTAGGCCCATCTTGGAATATGGTAGTGTCGTGTGGGACCCCTACACAAAAAAAGACATTGACCGCCTGGAAAAGGTACAACGACAAGCGGCGCGTTTTATTCACTCTAACTATCGACAGACGGCATCCCCAACACAAATGCTCAGAGATAGCAATCTAGAACCCTTGCACATGAGGCGAGAAATTGCACGCTTAAAATTGCTTTTCCTAATAATTAACGACAAACTGAATCTAAGCTCAAGCAAATATGTTCTCCCTTCAAGCACAAAGCGATCATGTAGACTAAATCATACAAAAACATGTCAAACATACAAAAGTAGAATAGATGCGTTTAAACAGTCATTTTTTGTTAGAACAATTGAAGCCTGGAATCTATTGCCCAGCGAGATTGTTAATATCGAGACGGTGTCTTCCTTCGAGCACTCCATCGCACAGCTGTTAAACCAATAGGAGCACAAACAGGCCATTTTAAGAGTGTATACTGCAATGTGTCTCTTTTATTTTCTATACTAGGTGGAATGCCTTTTTCCTTTCAAAGAGTTGTGTCTGCTGGCTTTTTTTCCCCTGTAGGCTTGGCGATTTTTGTGTGTTTTTTATTGTAATCGAAATTCTCCCTGTAATGGCCCTCAAGAGAGGGCTGACAGTATTTTCAAATAAATAAATAAATAAATAAATCAGCCGTGTTGTTGGTGACGCTTTAGTGCGTCCGAGTACAATGACCTGGGAGGTTGTTGAGACATCTGGACTTGCTGTGTTGGTCGAGGAGGTCGAGGAGGGAGTGGAGGTGGGTGGGGAGGAGGCAAAGGGACAGGTGGTGGGCGTATAATTTCTAGGTTTGGGGACGGGGAGCGATTGTTTTTTATCGGTCCGTTCAGGATCTCGTGTTTTCTGGCTGCAGCGGCTGCTTTTTTATGAGGACAGCCTGAATACGAAGCACAGTGTTTTTCTCCACAATTGGCACATTTTGGGTTGGTTTTGTTCATGCACTCCTTGTAGCTGTGCGGCCCTGCACACACCTTGCACCTCTGTTGGCCGCGACAATGTCTTGCAATGTGTCCGTGCCGTTGGCAGCGGAAACATTGTGTCGGGATGCCGAAGTATTCCATCACCGGGTGGCTTGTGAATCCCAGGAAAACCCGGGAGGGCATCGGCTGATCCTGGGGGAACTGAAGCAGGACACTTTCCGTTGGCTCTTGCTCCATGGAGCCGTCTTCTTTCCTTGAGTATGAAATTTGCCGCTGGACCGCGATGACACCAGCATCTTTTAAGTAGTCGAGTAGTTCAAAGTCTGAATATTGGACTGGGATATTGTTGATCTTGCCAACATTACGGGTGTACGACTCGGAGACGGTCACCGACACGTCTATTCCGACTAGGGATTTCATTGCAAGTAGTCTGTTTGTCGCGTCTAGTGATGCCGCATTGACGGTGATAGTGCCATCCTTTCTTATGCGTGGGGCGAGTACCTTCTCTTGTGATACTGCTACAATTTCTTTTGCGATCTTGTTTGGATTGATTTTCCAGAAAGAAGCCCCGTGTTGCTTTGGCTTGATAATCAAGGGGATCTCCAGCTAGGCGGTTTTTTTGAATTATGAATTAACACGTTTTACTCTTTTTGACGTTACAGATATGCATAAGCGCCATGTTTCAAGAAACATTAGGTCCATCCAAAAAAAGAACATAATTACGTGTCTTTTTACGGTTTTACCTAAATGCTAAAAAAACGCCTAGCAAAACTCAGAAAAAAAAAGCAACGTTGACCGTTAATCGGAATGAGTAACGTAAGTATGTTACCCATTACAGTTTTGAAAACGTAACAAGTGCGTTACTACGTTACCGGAAAAAGTAATGAGTTACTGGTAACGCCGTTGCTTGTAACGCGTTACCGCCAACACTGGCCGTACCGGCCGTTCTCATAGCTACCATGGCGTGATACTAAGCATGTCGCGCCTCTCACTGCTTTTTTTAAATTTATATATGACGTGAAATTACCTGATATGGTTTTATAATACACTAAAGCTGTCTCCCATAGGTGTTTCCACTCGGCCGCAGATTATTTAAACATTTTCCGTGATGTCTAATCACATGACAAGTTCACATGACAAGGGTGATGAGGTGACTCACAGTGGAAGCTCCTCCCCATTCCCACACTCGTCGCCTTGCGTCGTAGTTTCGCTTCGTGAGCTCACGAGACGCTGAAGTGACTTTCTCCGGGTGGCTACTGGAATCATTATTGCCATTTTTATAATTACATAAATGTGCAAGTTTCGGTACATCAGCAGAGCCCTGATCAAGACCATCTGAAATTGGCCATTCCACGTGTTCAAAATAATACACAAAACTATGTACAATTAAAAGGTACATCCTGTTGGCCAAATAATCGTAATGCGTAGCCGGAATAAGCGGAGTACAGCTTCCGGTATTAGAACACATTCCTCGCAATCCTACGAGCGTGTTTGGATTTCACTTTTAAATCTGTACTCTAAGTATACTCCACACCACGTTTTACTGCCCTCTTTATATGTGCGTTGAATAGCAAATTGGTAATAAAGCTTTGCAAGCCCAAATTGTTTTTTTTGCTATAAATTACAATTATCGGTGATTCGGCATAAAATACAACAGTCTTCAGCATCACATTTCCTCGACGCTTACTAAATATTCACAATGAAAGTGTCATTCTGGAAATTGCACGGACTGCCCAAGTTGGGCCTGACCAGGCTTTGCTTGAGTGGAGTCCACATCTCCGCTAACCTTCCCCTCGGAGAGCCGAGCTGAGACCCTTGCGAGCATTACATGAACAGCTCAAGGTGGGAACGCCCGCGCATTGTCTCCATGTAGCCCAAATATTCGCCAACTGTGCCCCTGCGGAGCCGAGATGGGACCCACGAAGCTCATATGTACGCTATACTCTGCCCCAGATAGTCGAAGTCGGACCCACGGGGGCATTGCATATGGCAGCCCAAGTTGGGCATGCCCACGCTTTGCCCCCGTGGAGCTAACATTCACGCTAAGTCTACCCCCACATAGCCTTTGTATGAGCACGGGGGTATTTCACGGGCGTCCCAAGATGGGCATGCCCTCGCTTTGCCCGCATATATGCTATGTCCTCCCGTAGACGAGGGGGAACCCATGAGGGTAATATTGCACGGGCAGCTTGAATTTGGCATGCTCACGCCACAACTACGTGTGACCAACAGGGGTATGGGAGGGGCTGCCCCAATCCACTTTGCGCACGTCAGACATGTACAAGTTACTTAAAAAAGTAATTAAGTGAAGTTACTGAGTAATGGCCTCGAACGGTAATTTGAGTAGAGTAGAAATCACTCAAATGGAAAGTAAATGAATAAGTTACAAACTACCGTAAAAATAGCGGATTACTTTTGAAGTTACTTTTATATTTTAAGGGTTACAAGGATGTACGTAGATTTTGATTCGTTAGCGAAATTCTGCTAGCCAAATATAAAGCTGCTTGTGACTTCACAGAAATGCTTTAATACCCGGGTCTGCTTCTGCGTGCGTAATTGTTTTGTACTATTTTGTTTTTGGTCAATAATGTACTGCGAGTGTATCAGTTCTACTGTGAGGTTTAGCATTGCGTGAGCTTTATTTTGTAGACAGTGTTTTCTTGTTTACAGTGTTGCGTAAAGTACATCTGAAGTGTAGCTGAAGTATAGTGCAAAGTAAATAAGAGGTTATGCACTTTAAGTAAAGGAGTTAGTACACCGGGTGCAATATACTTAAAGTAATAAGCTATAAATAGAATGCACTTTCAAAGAAATGTACCAGGTCTTTTCAACGTAATCTTTTATGATGCCTTTCATCCCCTATACAGTTTTTAATTTTTTTTACTGGTATGCATTGTTTTAGGGGTAATCGGAGGTGCATCAGGTTTTTCGGAAATCGCGGCAAATATTGGATAAAGTCAAGTCGCCACGGAGTGATTGTTTTACTCTCGCTGACGAACTATTCAACACAATCATCTTATAGGCACCTATTGTATCGGTCTTTTAGCCGCCATTACTTCACTCAGTGAAATGACCAGATGAACTCTCGAATGAAGAGAGCGCGTTTTCACATGACTCTACGGCATTTTCTTTTTTGCTTTCAAATTTGGGGAATATACTTTGAAGTCGGGAGTTGTACTTTCCTCGGAAAGTACAAAGAAAATAATTTAGTAAAGTGCAAGTATATGCTCAGAGAATGTTGTTCGAGTAAAGTACAAGTAGTACTTTGAAGTAGTACTTTAAGTACCATGTGCTTATAGTTCTTCCCAACATCGGTTGTTTATTATACTTTTATATAAAAACGTTAGAAGAAGTATTAAGGTTTCTCGAACGATCTTTGAATTTATGCAGATCTGCATATTTTGAGTTTTGGGATGAAAAGCAATGCAAAGCGTTGCCTTTCCTCCCTTTGCATTGCCCAAAAGCACGCGACTCTTTAAGTACAGTACAAAGTACGGAAGCACCAGATGAGCTTCAGAGCGGGTGCTGCATTTTGTTGCCTCATTTGAGTGAGGATGCAGTGTGTACATCTCCTGTGACGGGCGAGGGTTCCTACGTTAAAGACAAGCGGAGTCCAGAAATCTCTTCAAATGCATCAAATCTCCTTGAGCCACAGGAAACAGAAAAACGCAAGTCTTCGGCGTCGCTAATCCCACAGTTACTCGGCCTCACTGCAGACGTGTCTGTCCGCTCCCCACACCTTGTAGCAGGGTTGTTGCAAGGGGGGGGGGGGAGGCTTGTGGACATTTTAGATGGTTTCAGACCCTCCAAATCACTCCCCCCTCCTTGCCTACGCCACATGCTATTCCCACTTTGCAAATATCAGCTGATCTTTCAACATCTTGTCTGTTTTTGTGCAGGAATGCTTGTTAATAATCCAACCTACCACTAAACTTCGAAAGTAATTTGTAATTTGAGTAGAAGTTACTCGGTAAAAGTAATTAAAGTAAACTACTAATTGCCGAAATAAAAATGTAATTGAAAGCTGCTAGACTACTCAGGAAAGTAGTTAAACTACAATACGTTGGGTAGAGTAGTTCAGCTACGTACAAGTCTGGCCCACGTGGGACCCACGTAGGTTTCACTTCATGTGCTACATGTATAAGGATCCCTAAGATGTGTTTTGATGTCTTGCTGTTGAATACTTTGCGGGATGCACAAATCTGTTCAAAAAGAACTGAAGTGCAAAATACGTAGTATTCTCGAAGGCAGGGACTGCCAATGGCAGCCGTCTGGTAGCTAACGTCCTTTTGCAACACCAGCCCTACTGAATAGTTGTATACGGCTGCAATGAAGTTCGCTTCACAATTGAGATCTGTGAACGAGCACAAGAACTAGCGGCAGCTCTACAACTCGATCTGGCCAAGGCCTTCGCGAGAACTCATTGTTCCTTTCTTTTCTTTATTTTCTCAAGCCTATGGGATAGAGGTTACATGTGGAGCGTGGAGTCGAGCTCTGGTATACTGAGATTTTAAAGTAATGAATTGATGACAGAACTCTTACAGGATTCATTGAAATCCAAAGCCCGGTCAGGCAAGGATGCCCCATGTCACCACTTCTCTTTACCTCTGTCTCAAGCCCTTCTGTAGGAGCGTTATAAACGACAACAACTTTCAGGGTTTTCGCTTTCTCAGCTGTGTGTGAGCCAGGGTTCTCGCCTACACATGCAACATTGTGCAGGTGAGTTCCAGCAATCCAAGCATGAAACACGCGATGCTATGTATTTCCAACAACTGTGTTCTGTCTTGTGCTGTGGTAATCACTTACGACACCCGTGCTGCGAAGCGGAAGGAGATCGGCGACAGAACGGACAAATCGTTACGGCTTGTCGGGCCTTGTAGCCATGAGGGCAAGAAAAAGATCCTGCCTTGACTTAGAGGACGCTGTGTGCATTTAATCAATTGATAAATACACTTCCGCCGACCCACACTCTACTAATCCCGCCGGCAGCGCAGAAACCGGCAACGAAGGTGAGTGGTCTGACATGGCTAAAGATTGCTGCCCCACTGCTGTTGGAACGAATCAGAGTTCTTTTCATTTAGACTCGCTTTACGCAGATCAATCGCTCTCGTACCCGGGACGTGTCGTGGTGATGCGCAGTGTGACATGGCAAGCGGTGTACAAACATACGACGAAGGTTAATATTTAGGAAGTCTTGGTCATTGTAAATGTTTAGTGTTTTAAATCTTGATATTTAAGTGTTACAATGAAAGCGCAGTTGCGTCTTTCAGTTTCTTCTAGCTATTTATTTTGTTTGTAAGCTAACGTTCTGTCTATTAATGTTTTGTTATTGGCAAATTTTTAACCCATGCGGTGTTGTTACCTTTCACAGCACCGCTCCAGTAGCTCAGCCCACATCAACACAGAAGAACCTCCTGGCATCTTTGCCATGCTACATTTGCGGTAAGTGCGCCACCAAAACCAAACTGACAAGCAACTCTAGAAAATCGTCCATAAGACTTTATTTTTTAAATTTTGATGGAAACATCAAGTTGTCACACTTATTTTATTCACACTTCGTAGTTCATGGACACCAAACTCAAATTACGTTTTTAGAAAAACAATTTGAGTTCGGAACAATCTCTGGCCTGTACTCACTGAATTCAGGTTGAGCAAGCAGCTTTCAACATCCTCTAGGCAATATTGATGAATTTAAAGTAGAGCCAATTTGATCTGCTGTTTAAAATTATACTACTAAAACAGGAGATTCTGACTTCTCAAAATGCCTTAAGACACTATTTTGAGATGCTCTTGCCAACCACTCCGCTAAACCTCAAAACAATGAGAATGTAAGCCTGAGCATAAAGTGTAGTGTAAGCAGTCAGTTATCAATTCAGAAGAACATTTATTTACACATTGTTTTGGCTTCTAAACCACAGCTCAAAGCTGTTCAGAAAGTGGTGCAGAACCGTTAGGAAGAAGTTTTACGGCTACAGAAAGACGTCAACATCCTGAAGGACAAGCCAGCAGAGCCTGCTGGGCCACCGACGAGGTCTGGACAAGAAACGGGAACTGTACCTTTCTGTGCATGGCAACTGGGGCACCTTTCTGTCACGCTTTACCCTGGCCTGCCGAGCCTCCCCACATCTTTTTTTCTTGTATTTATCCTTGTTGTAGGGAGCTCAAGCCTATGTTCCAAAGGGCAGCTCGTTGGGCGATGTTGTGCTCATCGTGTTTATGAAACTGAGGTTAGCGCTCTTGAATGCGAACCTTAACTACAGGTCAGGCACGTAGCCAGGATTTTCTTTCGGGGGGCCCGTCCGTGACAAAATGCTGTAGAAGGGGGAGGGGGAGAGGAGGTCCCAGCAAAATGGAAGATTTCAGGGGGGGGGGGCGGGCCCCATGGGCCTCCCCCTGGATACGTGCCTGCTACAGGTTTGGGTTATCAGAGACCACTGTTGGCAAAATCATGAAAGTGAACATTCCTGTCCTTAGCTCGCAGTTGAAGCGGTTTATAATCTGTTCCACAATAGATGATACGTCACGGATGTTGCCCACACTCGTCAGAAGGCGGTATTCAGACTGCCGAGCAATCATTGATTGCACGGAGTGTCGCGTCGATGAGAAACCTACTCGCACTACAAAGGAACAAACACGGTCAAATTCTTGATCGGGATAACGCCAAACGGAGCTGTGAGCTTTGTGTCAAAGTGCTGGGGCAGTGAACATCCGACAACAGGCTCATTCAGTCATCAGGATGTCTTGATAAGCTCACTGAAGGCGATGTTATTCCCGCAGATTGAGGATTTCTTATTATAGAGGATGCGGCCAGACAAAGTGCTCGTCTTGTACCTGCACTAACTCGTGGTAAGAAGCAGCTTCCTGCTAGGGAGGCTGAAGAGGCGCAACAGATGTCTAGAATATGAATTCATGTCGAGCGTGCCATCCGCAGAATGAAGGTCTACCGAATCTTGAGGGACAGGCTCCCTGTGAGTTTGCTTCACTACAAAACAAACGTTGTTAACATCTGTGCAGCTCTGATGAACATGCGACCACGGTTGACATGAAGACACCCCTTATGGGGTTCTAACTTTAAAAGCTTGCAGTATTTTTATGTAAATCTCGCCAACTCCCTTGCTTGTAAGACACGTTTGAAGGCTGGTTCACACACTAGCAACCGAGTCCTCCTACGACCGCTTACGGCAAGATGCGTAACGGGCCTTAGAGAAACTAGGGAGACGCGAGAAGCTTCTACCTCGTTTCCTCTGACGCGGTCAAAGCACGCTGGCGATATCGACGCATGTTCATCACGAGCCGGTAAACTAGTTGGACGTTCGCTCGGTTGCTCGACTGCTTTCGGTGAAGAAAACAAGCCGCAAACTGTGTTCCGCTACGCGGGTTGCCCTCTTCAGTGGGGCAATTTTTTGTGCAGGTGGCACGATAACAAACCTGTAAAAATGGTAGTGTTCTCGGCCACAGTTTTGTTTTAATTTACTCAAATAAAGGTCATTAGCGGGCATAATTGAATGAAAATAGAGCCTGATTTGTGGTGGAGGTTCTGATTAAAGCTTCCAATGCGTAATTACGAAAGCTGACAGTGTAAAAAGGTCACGCTACAGGCTCGACTAGTCGAAATTTCATTGAAAATAAATTGCTTAAACGATCAGCACATATATTTTTCAAAACATTCGGAGTATTTGGTCAGAGCCCCTCGGTCACTCCGTCGCTCTCCGCTGACAGGGCAACCGAGGGAACGTGGTTTGGCCAATGGTACGCGATCACAAAGCAGGGAGAAAGGCAAACAAACATCGTAGAACGAATATTTATTATCGCAATCATAGTAATGGCCAGCTTTACCGAGCACGCATAACGAAATAATAGCACTAAGTTTAGGACATTGGTAACCAGAACACAAAAGCACCATCCACCGCGCCCCTACCCACGGTATCGACGCCCGCTTCCACCTCGTCTCCGCGGATCACCTAGGTTACCATTATAGCAGGCAACGAACAGTCTCAAAATAAAACGTAAAACACTTCTGGCGATTTTTAGTCACTCATTGATGAGCGTCGTCTTGTACGTATTAACCATCGAAGAGTCGTACACATCCTAGAAGCGACATTCCTGCGCTAAATCGCCACGCACACATCAACGTTTACACTAACGCTGTACGGACGACAATAAAAACAAAACACGGTGGCGTGTTCACGTAACGAGCGAAGATAAGTATTTTTCTTTTTAATTAACTACTTACTATGCCCAATCGTCAACGCTAGAAGAGAAGCTAGGGAAGTGTCCCTACGTCCGTAGAGAAGCTATGTAGTTGCATCTTGTTGTAAGCTGTTGCAAGAGGACTCGGTCCCTAGTGTGTCAACCGGCCTTAACCGTAACGAGAACGAAAAGCATCCTGTATTTCTTTATTTGTGTTTTTAATCTGAATTTTATTGCCCTTTTTAATTTTAAATATAAATGTTACTGCTATAAAATTTAAAAAAATGTTACAAAGCAATCACATTTTGAAATTTGTTCAAAACTATGTTACAACACTGCCTATTGACATAATTCGTCTGTACTCGTTTAGACATCACGACGTCTTGGATTGCTTTTTGTTGAGTACACAGCATAAAGGAACTGCAGGGTAAGGCAACATCACGTGGTTAGCCAAGCAAACTGTGAGCAAAATCATGTGTAAAGACGTGAATGTTCTGGACAACTAGGTTTCATGATAGGTGAAATCCAATGTGATATGTGATATAGGAAGCATGGAACAGATATCGTACTGTCTGCCTTTTGTGAGTTAACCACTTTTTGGTATTGTTATGGGTAGAGGGACGAATGTCTAACATTGCAGTAAATGTCATGACAGTCGTTCTCTCTCAGTAGGGTTCCAGCATCAGCTGCCACCTCTGCGTCCAGAGCCTACTTGGCAAGCCTGTCAGGAGCCTGAGAGCTATCAGTAGGCCGTGGGGGCAACCCCGGCCTCTGCCTTGCCCTGCTGGGGTGGGGCAGTCGACTTACTGGGTCGACCCGCTGCCCTGTTCGTGTCGTCCACTGCAAGTGGAACGTGCTTCTTCCTCGGCGAAATCCTCCCCAGAGATGAGGAGCGAGGGGCTCGCTTTCCTCCCTGGAGGCACGGTGCAGGAGGAAGAGACGGTGGAGTCGCCGCCATCGCCTCAGTGGCACCTGTGTCCTTGGTACCACAGGGTGTGTCAGTTTCAGTGTTGGGAAGTACTTCAAGTACATTGTACTTAAAGTACAACTTCAAGTAGGTTTAGGAAACTTCAACTTTACTTGAAGTACATTCTCTGAGTATGTACTTGTACTTTACTTGAAGTATTTTTTCTAGTACTTTCCGAGGAAAGTACAATTTCCGACTTCAAAGTACATTCCCCAATTTTGGTTTTGTTAAATTTGCAACACGAAATGATGCTTTTTCACCAGAGACGTGAGCAGACGACGCATCGCTCCGCTTGTTCTAGGGGCGGCTTCCCCGCAGCTTTTTGAACTCGGGCTACCTCTCGGTCGGTCAGCGCAAGCGAGCAGGTTTAAAATATTAGGAGAGCAAAATGAATTATAATCTAGCACCTGAAACTATGGTGCGGAACAATTACACGTTCAAGACGAAGAAAACGACAACAGAGGATAACGTCACAATGTTTTGAGACATTCTCTTTTTCTTTTCCGTCAACTTGAAAGTTCCTCAATTTTTTCGCACCCCAATCTCAGGTGTCACATTATGGTTAATTATCACCAGCTCGCTTTCACACTTACTGTTTTTTTAATTAAAGTGAGGACACTCCTCTATGAGCTAGAGGATTGCTTGCGGAAGCTGCAGCGCTGACGTTATGCTCTCCCCTAGTACATTTAATCCCCTTGGGTGCAGTATTCCAGTGCAAGCGGTGCCACATTCAGAAAAGACTTGTGAATTTGGCTCCATTCCTGAAAATAACTACTTTGTGGCCACTTGACGTGGGCAATGCATACCAGTTCAAATATAGTACGTCGCCGCGGGCTCCGCTGCCACCAATTTTTTTCCTAGAACCTTGATGTTTTTCAATCTTGGAGTGCACCGGCCTTCTCGACAATGGAAAAGGGGGATCGGTGGCCGAGTGGGCTAAAGCGCACACCCAGCTCGACGCGCGTGGACAGAAAGCTCACGCTGCAGAACCCAGGGATCCTGGGTCCGAGCCCCACCCCTGCCCGTTTCGATCTGGATGAGCATCGTACAGGCGTGCGGTCGTGTGTCACTACTGTGTGAGCACGTTAAAGACCCCAGGTTAGCAGTCGTACTGCACTGGCTAAATTGCTCATCTACGGCTGAGACACCAGACGCCCAATGAGGCAGACTAACTTCCGGCTGTATAAACATACACACAAGAGCAACAAAAAATGTAAATACTGAGAGTAGTGAAGGAAGAAGAAGGCTGTAATATAGTTGATAGTCCAGCGGTTGTAAATTTTCTGTGTTTCCAAAAGTTTCCAATTTAAGTTTCCAAAAAAGTGTAACAAAAGACTTAAGTTTGGTGTCAAAGTGAAAGTCAAGTTCCTTCAGGTAACAATGCTATATTTCGGCTGCCAACGTCAACGCCTGCCTGTCCTTTTCTATTTGTGCATTGTTCTTTTGAACCTGTGTTATCGAGCACAAAAAAGTAACTGAAGTTTTTACCCTTTGCGCTGCACCTTCATAAAAATCGCACCTATGCATTACAAAGCATCGGATTTATTTTTGTTAAACAGATGCAAGCTCTTCCAAGAAATCGACCGGGCTTTGTTGTGAGAAGTCCCAGGACCAACGCTTATTCTTCAACAGGGCCTTATGTAGCCGCACTGCTATTAGCGCGAGATCGGACACGAACCTTACCAATGAATCAATAAATAAGTAAATAATACGTAGTTTATCATCCCCACAAAATTTTCACACGTCTGAGACTGCTGACGATGTAAAGATTTCTTTAACTACCTGTACCTTTTTTAAGTCAGCCTGACACCCAGGGCACCAGCAATGCAGCCCAGGAATGTCACTTTGCAAACACTGAACAAATATTTTCCCCAATTGAGTGTGACACTGGTAAGATGGCAGTGCTAAGGGGGTATTCTGCCTTCCGCAGCAAGGGCTTGACTGTCCTCACAATGCGTTCCACCTCAATTTTTGACTGTGGGAAGTGTGGGCTGCTGGTAATGTGATGAAAGCCACAGTAATCAGCGAAGTAATAAAAGTCATTGGCATCAAACTGAGGCCGATTATCACTGAGGTCCAGCCTTGGGATGCCGTAGCGTGCTTGGACCCTCTTGATGGCAGTAGTGGTCGCTGCGGCTGCTGTAAAACGCAGGTTGATGACCTCTGGAAACCAAAGACCTGTAGTCAGCCAGGAGCAAATAGTCCTGGATGTTCAAGTGAAAGAAGTTCACTCCAACTTCCTCCCAAGGATCACCTGGAGTCACAGTCGTTCCGAGGGCTGGAGCTGCAAACTATTGCACTTTGAGCAGTTAGACACTAGCACCCGGTCCTGACTGTTCATCTCCGGTCACGAGACAGCTTCCTAAGCGAGATGTTTAGAGTAGCTGACGCTCTAATGTCTGTCATGAGGTAGCTTCAGCATGCGATGTTGAAAAGAAAATGAAATGATAATGCAAACACACCTCTAGTCCCTCCGAAGTGCTTAAATTCATCTGATGTTGGCAGCAGTTTTTGACATAAGCAGCAAACCGGGACACTCTGAGCGAGCCCTTTGTGCAGTAGTGAAGGAGGTTACATTCGCCGCCGTCGGCTTGAGTTTTGTAAAGTTCGTCAAGTCGCGAAGGGACGACGTCTGGGAGGGAACAAACAATCTCCTCTACGAATAATTTGATTTAACATGTCTGGCTGTGAGGCAGGTTATCCAAACGATACACGGAAAAGTATGAGTATGTCGTCAGTGCCCAACAGTTGGACCGGTACAAAGAACTTGGATCTGCATGCGCATCAACTATACTAAAATCACAGTATCCGCAATGGCAGCTGGTTGTGGTCTACCATTTGCAACAATGCAGTTGGAGACCACGGACATATTCATAAATCGGCTGCACAACCCAGCTGGCGGCCAAACCCTCTTTCTCATTTTGGCTGTAGCGGCGTTCGGCTGGCGTAGGCTGCAGGTTCACTGGAATGCTGCTCTTGAAAAATTACCACCCGAGACCGAAAGAGCTGGTGTCGGCAAACACTGTCATCTTGTTTGCGGTGTGGTACCATGCCACAGAGGTCAAAACAGAGCAGCTGCTTCAGCTTATAAAAGGCAGACTTATGGACTTGACCCATGCAGAGTCTTTCAACAGTCATGTTCTGATCGGTGCGGTTATATTCTAGATGTGGTTAACAAGGCCCAGCGGACGCCGGACGCCTGCAACGTCCTCAAGCACAGACATAGATTATATTGCCGTGACCTTGTCAACGTATGGAGTGATGCCTTTAGTGTTGACAACGACACCAAGGAACTTGATGTGTCTGGTGGCGAACGAGCACTTCTCTCGGTAGAGGGTGATGGCTTACTGTGCCAGGTGACCAAGGACTTCTCGGAGGCGACAATCGTGTTCCAAGCGTGCCTTAATAGAAACCAAGATGTCATTTATCATGTTGGAAGCCTGCGTCTGGCCTGCAAGGATTTTGGAGTGGACGTGTTTTCGAGCTGTGGTCAACTTGCGAAGCTAAGTACTTTTTTCATATTTTGGATGTTTAAAGCGTACATGGTGTAATAGCGGTAGATTTAAATAGCAGCAGAATTATTGAATTAGGTTAGCTTAGGCGGCCGGGCGGGCCATGGGAAGTTGGAGTACAGTCGGTTTTTGTGTAGTTTATTAACGGGCTTTTTCTTTGTTATAGGCACGTGGGTTTTGAGTAGCTAGGCAATGAGACAAAAGGCAGGAAGGTCAAGGGGGACTTGAACATGGTTAAATGCGGAAAGTGCAAGCGATGGTGCTTTTTAGAAGAAACCGACTACGAGAGCGTAGCAGACGCAGAGAAAAGTAGCTTCGCTTGCAAACTCTGTGAGAAGATCGAGGAAGGCTTTAAAAGGCTAGAAGGAGAGTGGAAAGCTATATTTGAAGAGATCAGGGAGCTCTTAAAGGGCCCCTGAAAAAGAAAAAAAAGTTTTTTTTTAAAACAGTCTGATTGGGTCACGCGTGTCAAAAAATGAATTTTACGCGAAAAAAAATTTTTAGAGCAATATTGACTGCGCCAGACGCAATTTAGTCGGTAGTCACCTCCTTTCCACTTTTTCTCTCTCTCGGCATTTCGGGCGCGTGGAGGAGAGAAACTCCCCGCCTCCTCGTAGTGGATCGGCTTGGCTGCTTGGCTGGCTTGTCTGCGCCCCGTACGAGAGCCAATGCTACTTCCTGTGTCTGTTGGTCGCACGTCGTACCGCGTCGTACAGCCGATTCACACAACGGACCGAATCGCGATTTTTGTCCGCAGACCGTGTACCAAGTGACCGGCACGTCACCGATTCCTGCAATCCGCGCCTCGTCCTTGGACGCGCCTTTTTCACTCGCGGATTTTAGGCGGGAGATTGACTTGAAAAGCGTTTAGTCTGGCAACGGTACATTGTTTTCGTTTCTGGGCGATGAAAACAAAAGTGACGCATCGTTGTGTTTTGTGCGTTCGCTGGTTCATTTTGTCGGGCGTTTCTTCGTTCCACGTGTGAAAGGAACTGCAGAAACTTTGTCTGGCTGACGCGACGCAGGTTCCTGTACTCCTCCGGGTCCGCGTCAAGAAGCTTCCGTCAAAACTCGTCTAGCACGCCGCGATGATTCTTGCACGTCCAATCAGGATTTCACCGAGCAAGACCTCTCTTGTGGCTGTGGAGAACTTGAGTGTTGTGCACGAGCGCGGAGTGCGTGAAGACATCTCCAAACGCTCCTTCGCGAGCCCAGAACTTCGTCGCTTCTACGCGGAACCCTTCTCGAGCAGGACCATGCCTGTGTCACTCTCATGCTTTGGGTTAGTAAAGCTAGTGGCGCGAAGCCTATCACGGTGTTTTGTCTCGATCTGTACGTGACAGCGGCGTACGATTCTTTATCGCGGTAGCAAACGTCGATTTCTCTCTTGGACAACGGTGCCACGGTGCGATGTTGGAGTTTCGCGGCACTGTGGGGTGGCGACCAGGTTCCGTCCGTCCTCGCTGTCGTCTGCTCGTCGTCTCCTTCGTGTGGATGCGCTTGGGAGACAGACGAACCGCAGACATGTCGTCACCCTCCGCGGATCAGTCCGTCATGTGAATCGGCCATGACTAACTAACACAAGCAACAAGCCCTCTTCAGGTCTTCACATATAAACGCGATAAAACTATAAAACCGCCCGAGGACGCGAGACGCGTTGCAAGGCCGCGACCATGACAGAAAAACAAAATGGCGAAGCTTTTGTTTGTTGTTTTATCCGAACGGAAGTAACGATTTTGTAAAACGTTTGTAAGCAATTACGACGTTCATTCGATGGATTGTTTCTTAAAGCTAAAAATATGTAATTCAAAAGGTGATTTCAAGAGATCACGAAGATTTTATAACCAACATCCAAGCTGTCACTCATTCTTTTGGCCAATGAGAAGCTGATTTGAATGACCATCGTTACCAATGAGAAGCCGAGCTGAATGACCTGGAATTTGCGCGAAAAATTTCAAATAAATCTCTCGCCGTCAATATTGCTCTAAAAATTTTTTTTTCGCGTAAAATTCATTTTTTGACACGCGTGTCCCAACCAGACTGTTTTAAAAAAAATTTCTTTTTCAGGGGCCCTTTAAGGAAGAGCTGCCGCTCTTCTTTAAGAGCCCCCTCATCTCTCATCTCATCTCAAGCGGGTCCTGCTCCAGACGCAGGTCGGAGAGTTGACGAAAGGGGTGCCTGAAGTGAGGTGGCAGGAGCTTACTAAGGACTGTGAAGGCAAGCTAGAGCACATGGAGGCTGAGCTTAACGAGGAACGGGAGAAGCGAGCCAAATTTGAGAAGCAGGTAGAGGAGCTCAGGCAGGGGGAAGCGTGGGAGCCAGGGCTATAATAGATGCTGAAGATAAAACCGGAAGAACCATTCCTCTCGAGCCCTTTTATTAGTCTGCCCTCATGAACCCGTGTCCCGGGCGCCTTCTTCTTCTTCTTTCTCCAGCACATTCCCGCCCCGACGGCAAGAAATTGGCGATGCAAGGTCCGTCTAGTTTTCAAGCAAATGCAGACGTTGCATGGGCCTGCGAATGACCTGCTTGCTTGGCAGAGGGATGTCGCATGCTCTTGTTGTTACGTCTCTGCCTGGAGACGTCTATGTAACTGCCGAATTTCTACACTAGGGGCGGTGTCTGGTCGTCTTATACAATGACGACGTCTCCGCCTTGTATTCTTGATACTTCCTCGCAATGGCTTTGGTGAGTTGATGTAAATAGAAGATATTCACGTTTCCACCGCTTTCACAGTTGCGTAATGAGTCGCTGACAGTACAACACTCTTCGTCTCAATTGTGGAGCTGTTGATGTTGGTACCGACCCTATCAACTTTGGTGGGAGGCTAACTGCACGTTTGCCTATTGTGAGATGAGATGGTGTTAAGCTTGCGACTCATCGGGGTCCGTGCTAATGCGCGGGAGAGGTTTAGAGTTTATGGCCGCCTCGACTTCAGAGAGAGTAGTCGTGAGTTCTTTAAATGTAAGGCTGGTCTGTCCGAGTGTTTTCTTCAGGGCGTCCTTGATTGTTCTCATGATTCTCTCTCACCACCCTCCTCATCCAGCGGCATTTTCCACGTTGAATTTCTATTGAATCCGAAGTCCACTTCAGTAGTCTTTAACTTCCAAGCTGAACAGCATGCGGAATCGCTTGTCGCAGTAGTGGAAGGTGCGGGCATTGTCTGAATATACTATTGACGGTATTCCTCGCCTTAAAACAAATCGTTGGAATTCCGTAAGCAAGTTTGTGGTCGACATGCTGGAGATTAGTTCTAAATGATTCGTGCGTGTTACTGCACAGGAAAACTTGAAGAGCAACGTAGGCTGTTGTTTGTGATGCCGCTCGTATGTACATGGCGCCACGAAACTCCATTCTGATAGCGTCAGATGGGCCAGTTTCTATTATGCGCTTTTGTGGCAGCGGCGGAATTGGTGCGGTTGCAGCCTTTAGTATTCTTCAACGACAAAGAAGGCAGGTGCTGATTGCCCGCTTGACATTCTGGCGTCCCTTGATAATCCAAAATCGTCCGCGTAATTCTGTAAGTGTACTCTGAACACCCAAGTGCAGAACCCGAGTGTACGTATGCAAAATAAGCAGGTCAGTGTATCTATGGCGTCCTGGAAGCAGAATAGGATGCTTAAGGTCGTAGGACTCACGGACTTGTTGCAAGCAGCCACCGACTCATATAACGCCGTTAGGTGCAAGAAATTGGAGAAATCGAGTTTCATTTGACGTGCTAGAAACTTTCTTCCATTCGTTGAACCAGCAACTTCGACTGGAAATCTCTCATCTTGCACTCTTCGGATCCAATAGTTTCTGCTTGAGAAATGTCATCAGCTGTTAGTGGTCCGGCCTTAGGACCCTGATGCAATGATGAATTTTGTTAGAAACCGTAGAATCCATGCAGTTATTCGAAAAACCCTGTTTATGTTGCTGTAGTTGCACAAGTTTATCAATGACGAATTTGTCTATGTGCCTGTGGTGTGTGGTACTGCCTCAGGAGTCACTAGGCGGGACTTGTTTTGTTCAGGCATGTCTTCATCGTGTGCAACATCGGCAACGGAGAGTCATGTTAACCAGTTTACAATAGGCAGCGCGAGCCATTTTGGACCGGTCCACCACGTGCTCTTGTGCAATAGAAAAGGGGCCGAGGCTCCTCTTGTCAATAAATCTGCAGGATAGTCTTCGCTTATGCTGTGGTTCAATGCCCATTCTTTCGTGCGTTGCTGAATTTCGGTAACTCTGTTTCAAACGAAGGGCTGTCATCTAGTTGCATCACTACAAATCCAGCTCAGTGCAACCTTGGAATCTGTCCAGAAATATGATTGTAGATTATCAAAACTAGGACTGTTTTGAATATAGCTGTTAAGTCTTGCACCGATCAGACACGCAAGTAATTCTACTCTAGGAAACGTTATTGAATTTACCAGCGTCACTCTATTTTGGCGATTAGAAGGCGCGCTTCGAATGTTAGGACTTGCATCGGTGAATACGTGTAGTTCCCCGCTGTGGTTGCCCCGGGATTGCGTGGGTCGCAGGCATTGAGGAATTCTAAGGATGAGAGGTGGGTATATTTTGTGCACCAGGAATTTTATACTCTTTTCTCGTTTTTATAAAGGTTTTCATCCCAGAGTCGTTGTTGTATCCGCGAAGTTTGAAAACAGAGTTCTTGCGCCAATTCTGAATGGCGCCAAGTACCCGAAGGGATCATATGACCGCGAAAATGCATGAAGTACCAAACGCTTCGTAGTTACGGTTGTTGTTAGAAAAGTATAAACGTTCTGCGCAATCAGAATTAAATCATCTATTTTCGCATCCCATGAGACACCCAATACCTTCACCGTGCTACGTTTTAATGCGAAAGCATTAACTGTCCCATGGAGCGAGCCGACGTCATCAGCCGCGCCAAACGGCAGATAAATTCGCGAAGCCGCGATCTGAGTCATCCCAGCTTTGAAACCACGCAGAAAGCCACGGCAAACGGCAGTGATATGAAGCCGCCACGTCAGTTTCAATTAGCTCCACCCCACTGCGCTGCGTGCCCGCGCCGGAGCAGAAACGGCCAAGCGCACCGACGTATCGTCTCGGTGCATCGGCCGTCTCTGCTCCGGCGAGGGGCACGCAGGGCCGAGAAGGATCAGAAGCGGCAGCGGCGCCGAGAGGATCAGAAGTGGCTTCGGTATCGAGGGGTCAGAAGCGGCCGGGGCACGAAGAACGACATTCATGCTTTCGCATTCACAACTCATAAGAAGTGGTTAGATGTACCTTGAGCCTTTTTCGGGGCTGCATGCTGCCATTGGCAGGATTGCGTTTGCCTCGTAAAACGTAATTAACGCATCAGGTTCAGTCGAGCTCTCAAGAATGAGATTGTCGTCGTAGAATGAATTTCGGAGGCGAACTGCCATTTCCGCGTATTCTTCTTCCAGGGATTTAAAGTGATGTTTCAGAGTGAATGATAGCCAAAAAAGGCTTGAAGATGCTTCGAAGGGTACTCGGGTCATTCGCCTATCAACAGAGGCGGAAATTGGTTGATTGTATGTTAGAAGATTAGCCACAGGAAACAAACCCGTCCCGGTCTCGTTGACGCATGCTGATCTGGAGGTACGCCTTCTGTATGTGTGCTATTGTGATGTTTGGAGCACTGCGGAACGTTAGAAGCATACGAATAATATCTCTATCAACCTTGGGCCCCTTGTAGAGAACACTGTTTAATGAGATCTTCCCGGCGGCATTAGAAGATGCATCGGTAACGACGCGAACCTTCCTGCTAACTGCTTCTCGTCGAACTATGGCATGATGTGGTAGATAATATACGTTTTCTCACATCGGGTGTGATGGCCAAACACGGTCTGCGTGACCATCCTGAAAATACTGTCGGATGGAGTTTTCGTATTCTAGAAGTGTCTCTGGGTGTTGGCTGAATTGTTGTAACTGTGCTCAAAGACGTGATTCTGCCACGGTGCGGTTTTTGTTGTCGAGTCACAAGCCAGGTTACTTTTTCAAGAGAGGAACTTCGTAACGGTTGTTTAACTTGACGATGTTATTCTCAAATTATAAAAACGTCGAAATTCTTCAGCATTTACCGTTGGTAAGTCGGCGATTCCAATGGAACCGAGGCACTACATCTCGGACGGATCAAAATGGTTCTGGCACTCTGTAAGCGGTTCACATGCCAGAAAGAGGGTCGCTATCGTCCTTGAAGATTCAGAAATTGACGATGTGTCTGTGTCTTGCAGCATCCATCCAAAGATGGTGTTCACACCTGTAAGTTCATCTTCAAAAGCGGGGACTTTCAGCTGTTACAATCTTCCCATAATTATCCAAACTAACCAGAACGCCGCTCTCGCCTCACTCATTAGCCTTTGTTGTAGGGAGATCGGCAGCTACGAGCCCGTGAATCCGCGGCTTGTCTAGAAACTCACCGCTGATGGGAGGCGAGCTCATGGTACATAGCTGCGAAATTTCCAAAGCTTCGAGTGTGATCCGTGTGCAGTTATACTGGCATAACATGGTTACCAGGACCCGCCGGCGTGTCGCTTTGGCATGCGGGTGTTCCCAGATGTGAGTATGGTGACCTCATTGTCGAGTACCGGGCATCTCCAAATTTTCGGACACGTCACGTCGTATGAATGTTCTTTGGCTGCCACTGTCCATTAGGATCCTGACTATGATGTTATTCAAGTGTCCAATGGCGCAAGCTTTAGCAAGTTGTAGAAGTACCATTGTGGAATTGAACGCGCTCGTGGGTGCTTGACACGGGTGCTTGTTTTTCGATTGAGTCATTTGGCAGGGAATGACATGTGAATGTTTCTTGGGCTGCTTAGGTAGAAGTTGGATTTCCTGTCAGACATTGCAAAGGATAGTAAGGCGGCGGCATATTGCAGCGAGCGCAGGTGGATGTCTTGGCATGCAGCATTCCCTGGCGAGATGGTTTACTCTTGCCACAGCGAAAACAGCGCCTTGCGATCCTCAGACGATTGCGCTTGTTTTCAGCTGGCGGTGTTGCTTGACAATCCTGCAGATCGTGTTCCGTCGCGTAGCAGAATGGACACGACGAAGTAAATGTTGGCGATGACACCGCTGCTACCATGTACGCTGATGGAAATCTTTGTTGCTCAATTCTCTGGTATTCCCCATGCCCTAGTGGTGCGTTGTTCCTCGGGCTTGTTGTCGTATGAGATGCGTGACATTTTTCTCGACTTTCCACCTGAATACGTAGAAAGTTCATCATGGTGGTTACTTGCTCCGGTGGTCCATGTCAGGATTTTTCAATTCCCCTGCCCTGATTTTTTCATCTTTTTCCTATATAAAATGGCAATATCTCGTGGGAGAGCCCACGATGAGCGCTCTGTTGAGTACAACCGGGTACTGAGCGGGGGACTCTTAAATTCTCAAGTGAGCTTCTCGGAAGATCGTCGTTGTACAATTGTCATCAACAGAGAAAAGTTGTCGGAACTCTTGATGGTTGGTAAGGCCAGAAGCTGGTCAACATGGTCATCTCCTAGAACATCGTGTCGTCTGAAGCGCTCGGTTAGTACATTGACTGCAACGTCGTAATCTTCTTTTGAGAGTCGAATCTATTCAACTGCGCGCTTGGCTTGGCCGGTGAGGTATGACAGAAGATACTTGTACTTTTGGATTCTTAGCAGATCCGGATTGATGTGTACTGTCGCGTAGAAGTGATTCAAGAAACCTTGCCAATCTCTCAGGTTCCATCGAAACTTGGTATTTGGAGTTTTGGTAGGGCTACGGTTCAAGGATGCTGCCGTGGAATAGACGCTGCGGTCGACGCTTGGGTGGCAGGTTCCGCATTCAGAAGGCGAAAGGTCGTTGACATAATAAAGCTGACGTTCTTTTCGTACTCTATGTAACTGACGATGTCGTTTTCGAGTTCCCCCTGGTCAATTCACGCGGCGATTTCGCTATCTAGAACTTTCAAATGTGCTTGCCTTTACTGAAGATAATCTGCTTGGTTCTGCGATTCGTCCTTGGTTGGATCGGGGCTGACCAGAGTTTCCTCCATTTGCCACCAGATCGTCCGGGTGACGGCTGTTCGGGCGACGGCGCAGATTCTCTTAGCTATTTCCACTGTATAACGTTACGGAGTCAGGTCTTCTCTCGAGTTTCGTAACCAGTGTGTTGAAGATAAAACCGAGAGAACCGTTCCGTTTGAGCCCTTTATTTGTCTGCCCTCATCGTCCCGTGTCCCGTTCACTTCTTCTTCCTCTTCTTTCTCCAACAAAAAAGAGTGCGAGGACAGTGTGGGGCGTCTCATCGGTGTAGTTAAGAAAGAGAAGGGGAACAGCGAGGAAGGACAAGCAATGATGGCAGAATTGAGGGTATTCTCGAAGTAAAGGTCGAGACGAGGGTCAACCAAGAAGCACAGCGAGAAGAGATGAAGAGAGAGCCGACAGCGAGGGTAGTGCCAGAGGTGCAAACGGCTAGAGAGGAGGGACCGAGCAGTGCGGGCACGAAGGAAGTTTCTAGGACCTATAGTGAAGCACCGCAAAAGGAGAAGAAAACAGCTGGATTGATAGAGCCTAACCTGGTACCGGTGGTAAATGGAGGGGTAGCAGCGTAGTGCCAGAGAGGGAGGCAGCCGTCGGCAGCTAGGAGAGTCCCAGTAGTGGGAGACTCCAACGTGGCAAGGATCGTAGAGGGAGTGCCAGGCAAGTTAAAACAGGACAACATGGTTTGAGTAGAGGCACAGCCAGGAAATCACATGGTAGATGTCATTTACAAGGCATAGGAGGTATTGTGGGACAACGAGGAGGGGAAACCTTGGTGTTGATCTACGCAAAACTCAACAACGTGTTGAACGGGAGGAGCCAGAACCTGGGAAAGCAGATTGAGGCAGGACAGGGTAAACTAAGAGCGGTCTGTGAGAAGGTGCGTGTGGAAATATGCACTATCCTACGTATGCGGGGTCAGTCTCTTGACATCGAGAGGCGGGTCATTAAGGCTTACCGAGGAATTAAGGGGATGAGCCGACGGCTTGAGTACGACGTAAAAGAGAGAAACTGGGAGGTTTATGCGGCTGGCTCCAGCCCTTTTACACGGGGTGGAACTCACTACAGTCCAGACACAGGTAGAAGAGTGGAAGAGAGGCTGGTTGGCATGTTTCAGCATTTTTGGGGGCCCAAAGAGTTCGGATAATACCGGTGTACCTGTACCAGTACCATATGTACCAGTACTAGGGTCGGGGGAAGCTCCTGGGTGTGAGTAGCGCAAGAACAGCAGGGAGCGCAGGAGGAAGCCCGTAGAAATAAGAGAAAACATCGGCTAAAAATAAGGGTTCATAAACATGCTGGGAGGTAGAAACAAAATTAAAGGGGAGGAGATTGGTGATCAATTAGAGGCTGAAAATTTCACAGTGTATCGGGTAGCAGAAACGCACTTTAGAGATGAAGAGGAACCCCCATATATACATACCAGGCTACTTCTGAATGGAATGCAACCGGAGGGGAGGTGAACGCAAAGCCAGAGGTCTAAGCATGTTAGTTAAAGGACAAGACTGGGAAAGAGAGAAGGAAAGCTGCAGCGAACACTTATGGCTGAAAGGTAGGGTAACAGGTCTGATTACTCTTCTGGGGTTTGCTTACCTGAAAACAGAAAATGACTCAAGGGAGGAAAATACAGAACACTTTACATGTATATCGAGGGACATCAGAAAAATTGGTCTTAATCAGAAAATAATTATTATAGGGGACGTGAATGTCCACATAGGACAGTTTGATGGATTTACGGATACTACCGGAAACTTATGAAAATATTTCTGTGCTGCCCTGTACCAACTGTTAGTTAATGAACAAGTAAAAAGCGACGGTAATATAACATCGGAACTAAAAACTCACACTCAACTATTGACTACTGCCTCATGTCCCACAAATTGTAGGACAGGTTAAAAAGTATGGAAATAATTGAGGAAGGTTAAAAACCTTAGGGAGTGACCACAAGTAAAAAAATTAAGATCGAATTTCGCGCATCCCGACCAGAACAACAAGCTCAGGAACGAGCGGGTAAGCGGAAACTAAGTGAAGCTCGAATACAAAAAGTATCTAAAAGTATTGAGAACATAGTATCGAAACAACCAGAAAGAAAATGGACGCATGAGGATTTAATAGGAATCTCTAAAAGAGAATTAGAGAAGCATCGAATTAAACATAAAGGAAAGCAAAAGCGAAGATACAAACTGAAAATCTGGTGGAATAAGTAGATCAAAGCTGCCAAAATCACGGCACCAAGGGGCATACAGGGAGCATAGGTGGGCAAAGAAAAGGGGAGCCTTGCCAGTTAAAGTATCATCAAAATGGGAGAACTTCTAAGATCAGTAAAGGGAGACATCAGCTTCAATACAGGCCAAAATTGGGAGTGAAAGACGGCAGTGGAAATGAATAACAAAAATAGTAATGCTAGCAAAACACTTTTGAAAAACAGGCACATTCAACTTACGGCAAGTGATTAATCAACTAATTATGGGAGAAGAGGTACCCAATGATTGGAAACTTAGTGAAAGGAGAGTAATATATAAAGGCAGAGGAAACAAAGACAACATTACGTAATATCGCCCAATAAAGTTAACTTTATTTCTATAGAGATTAGCTATACAGATAGTAAAGCGGAGAATGGAGGAATGGGCAGAAGATATGCAAACACTGGGTGAGCTCCGTAATTGATTCCTAAGGGATAGAAGACTGGAAGAGCACTTATTCGTCACCACACAATGTATAGAAATAGCAATGAAGAACGAAACTCCTTTATGGTTAGCTTATTTGGAGATCAAGGGAGCGTACGATAATGTGAGCCAGAAAAATTTCTGGGGTCAGCTGAAGGAGTATAAGTTAGATGCAAATTTGGTTAGGTTTTTCCAGCAGGTGTAGACAGACAATAAGGTAGTTATAACATGGGAAGCAGAAACTACACAAGCCACAGCAATAAAAAGAGGGCTCAGGCAGGGCTGTCCACTGTCACCTCTACACCTTATAATATATCATAGTGAAATGAAAAAAAAAAACTTTGAGGAGGGCATTTTGGGTTTTGATGTGAGTTACATGGGAGGAGGGAGAAATGTAGATGTAGAACTGATGTATGCCTACGAAATAGTACTCACCACAGATATAAGACATTCGAAGAAAAATTATGTGTAGAGCGTCATTCGACAAACCCGCTTTTGCTAACACGAATGCCACCGTTAGTTTAAAACAAAAAGCGGGCACGAAGAGCCGAATTTGTTTCACATGTATGAACACTTAAAACGAGTAGTAAACACTGCCGCTGAGGCGTCTCGCACGAAGAAAAAATGCAGGAGCATGGTCTGTCTCCCAGGGGAGGCGGGTGTAACGGAGGAAAGAAAGAAAAATAGGATGGATTATATTATCATTATGATAATCACCATATTTTTTATACAATTCACATGAGAAAATTTCGGATGATAAGAATAAAGTTTTACCTTACATAGTCCGCACCCGGTGTCTTCTTAACAAATTATCATACGAAACAGACCTCGAAAATGCCTGCTTCATTATCTCACATAGCAGCTTGTATCGCGCTATTTATATATATATATATATATATATATATATATATATATATATATATATAGAACGAGAGAAAACCCTTGATGAAAACATAACAACGGGCGGTTTATCTTCGACGTTTCGGCCGGAGTACGGCCTCGTCAGGAAGACGAAGGCCGTACTCCGGCCGAAACGTCGAAGAATAAACCACCCGTTGTTGCTGTTTTCATCAAGGGTTTTGCTTTTCCTCTCAGTTATACCCCACGCCTTCGGCCCCCGCCACCATGCCCGTTATATATATATATATATATATATATACACGATGAGTGTGTCCTTCTTTGTATATATATATATATATATATATATATATATATATATATATATATATATATATATATATATATATATATATATATATATATATACTGGATGAGTGTGTCATTCTTTTGTGGATGTCGACATCCTAGCAACCGCGACCAGAGGTCTGGCAACCAACTATTTCCCCCGCCATATCGTGTCGCTAATTCATGACCCACTCTGGATTAGCCACTCCATGACCGCAGTGACGTATCTTTCCAAGCAATCAATTCCTTTAACTTCCTTATCTGCAACGATCTCCAAAAATATTACCGTCTATCATTCCCTTTTTTAGTCTATAGAACCTTTTGCTGTTTACAAAAATGAGCTGCCCTTTGGGACCCAAGCGACTTGCAGTCGCTTGGGTCCTAAACGACTGCCTATGCCTATCATGCCTGCTTACTTCAGCAGTGCTACAAAGCATAAATGCTACACGGACAACCAAGTTGGAGATTTAAGCCTGCAGACCTTCGGCTGTACAATTTAACGTCTTGGAGGACGCAAGCTGGTTTATAAGAATATTCGAAAAAATGTAACGGATCTTCCGCTTCTTCATTCTTTTCGCGTTCACCGATATTTCAAACAGCGGTGTCAAGTTGAGTTTTGTTCATTATTTTTATGAATCGGTAGTTCTTTGGGTCGTCAAAGGCTTTTGCTCTAAGTTGCTTGACCCTTTTTGATTGAGAAATAATGCTTTTGTTTGGAAACAAACAGAAAAAAAAGTTGTTTGTACGTTTTGTTAATCGAGATTGATAACAAGCGTTCGATTTTTTAATGTAGTGACGAATTACAGGCGTAATAGAATACCGATGGAAGATGAACGTTTCCATAACGCTACTTGTAATCGCTAATTTAAGTGGGCTCGCTCAAAGTGACGAAACGAAAACGAATCTCCATATTGGGTTATCCCAAGGTCGGCTTATTCTAGATAGATTTAGCCGTCTGAAAGTTTCACCCATCTGCCGAATTTTCTCTGCATACATGGCTCTGATACATGAAACTCTATGGCGCCAGTTACCGAAAATGGCCATAAATGGGTTCCATTTGCCCATTGAAAATTTCAGAAAGTTTCCTATAACTTTTGAAGAACATAACGGTTAGTGCAGAAATTTTGGCGTGGGGTTCGGACCTCTAGCGCTACATTTGAACGTAGAATGAGCGTTCGGTTCGGAAATGCACAATTATTTTTTTTGCAAGAAAGGGGAAGTATTTTTTTTTGAGAGGAGGGGGGGGGGGCACGTTGTATACAGTATATATATATATATATATATATATAATCATACTCCTTCAGTCACAAAATTTGTTTTGTGATAATAAACGAACCCTTCAGATAGTCCGCACCGTGCAAATTTTCAGCTGGTTTCGTTCGCGATGTGCAGCCAGGAAAAGGCGTTCGAAGGTGGAAGGAAGCAACATGCCGGACACAAAGAGTTTCGGGTCGCGACCTTCGAGTTCGCAGCGCTCAAACCACGCTGGCTGCAGCACACGCTCCCTGCCTGGCCCCGAACGGTTTGCCCCGTGGTATGGGAGGCCGGGGACAACAGGATGCTGTCGCCCCGAATCGTCTGGTCTACCTTGGGAAAGCGGGTGCCGCGCTTGATGTATTTGAGGGAGAAAAAAAACACTGGGTGGTGGACTTTTTTGTTTCTTATATTAGCTTTTTTTTTGTTATTATTCTCAGTAGCTCTGTGATGTTTCCGTCGCGTGGATGTCTCCGGTTCAGTGTTAAAAACTAAAGAATCAATTAAACAACAAAAAACTAGGAACAAAGCAAACCAAAACAAACAAACAACATAATAAAAGCCGCAGGCGCCGGCCCGCTCGGCTGGCTCAGCTCTAGTGACGAATCCCCGCGATGAGGGGACGCGAAACCGTGATGGTGAGCGGCTGAGTGACCATGATGTGAGTGGCTGGCCGTGAATGGAACCTCCTATGAGTGTGAGAAACCGTGTTGGGGGCGACTCTGACAGGCCGGGATTTGAGTGACTGGCCGTGAGAGGAGACCTTGTCCTCATGAGTGTGAGTAGCCGTGATGGGGCGACTTTGAGAAGTCGTGATGTGAGTGACTGGCCGTGAGTGAGACCTTCTTCTCATGAGTGTGAGTAGCCGTGATGGGGCGACTTTGAGGGGCGGTGATATGAGCGACTGTCCGTGAGTTAAACATCCTCCTCATTATTGTGAGTAGCCGTGATGGGGCGACTTTTAGGGGTCGTGATGTGAGTGACTGGCCATGAGTGGGATGTCCTTCTGATGAGTGTGAACAGCCGTGATGGGGCGACTTTGAGGGGTCGTGATGTGAGTGACTGGCCGTGAGTTCAACCTCCTCCTCATTAGTATGAGTAGCCGTGCTGGCGCGACTCTGAGGACTTGTGATGTGAGTGACTGGCCGTGAGTGGGACCTTCTCCTCATGAGTGTGAGTAGCCGTGATGGCGGCGACTCTGAGGAGCCGTGATGTGAGTGACTGGCCGTGAGTGAGACCTCCTAATGACTGTGGGTGAACTTGATGGGGCGATTTTGAGGGGACGTGATTTGATTAGCTATGAGTGCGGTGAATTTCGAGAGGCTCGCAGAGTGCTGCCTTGGTCAGGAGGTACTAGCCGCATCCGCCGTTGAGGCGGACAGCGGGAGGTCGTTTGCGACCCCGGGTTCTCACGGTTATGAGAACCTCGATGCGTCCCCTGCTGTGGTGGATCTCGGGAGGCCCGCTGAGTATTGTCTTGGTCATTAGATACTCGGCGCGTCCGCCGTTGGGGCGGACGGCGGGTGGCTCGTTGAGGCCTGCATCAGTCATGAGATGTTGGGTGCGTCTGCTTTCCCGCTGAATCCTAACGCAGTTCCCTCCAAGTGAACAGGCGGGAGGCCCGGCACAAGTGGGACTTCAGGTACCAAAGATGGTCCAGAATTTGTAGCACCAAAGATGGCTGCCGTGGATGGCCGATCGCCCAGAGGCCCTTGCCGGCTCACCCCAGCTGCAACAACGTCCGAGCCAGGAAAACCGGTAATAGTCGTGCTTTCGGTACACAGAAGTAGAACTGATCCCCCAACAAAGTCGACCGAGCTGCGTATGACAGTTACTGTGTTCGGCGTTCCAATCGCCGCACTCCTAGATACCGGTGCAAACATATCACTTATTGGAAGTGCGAAATTCGAGGTTTGCAAAAGAAAAAGATAAGTACCGAACAACAGGTGTGAACTTGCAGGTAGCATCGGGATCTGTACTACCTGCTGCAGGCGCCATGAGACTGCAAAATTTGTTCCACGGCAAAAAACGAAGGCAACGGTTTGTGTACCTGCCTGGATTACCAGTACCTACGATCCTTGGTCAAGATTTTGTCGCAGCAGAGGGCATTACATTGGACTTTGCTCGAACTGCCTATTGGCTGCAAAACGACTGTACTAACGCCACTTACCAGACGAGAAAACTGCATTCCTGAGGACGCGATTCCGTTGCACTTTACGAAACAGGATTTTTGCTCCCAGGCAGTGTCAACAGGGCGGTGGAAAAGTGTCTCGGTAGAAGCGCCCAGAAGCAGCAGCTCCGGCATCTGCTGGAACCCTTCTCGCCGATGTTCACGGAAAGACCTGGGAAAACCGATCTACTACGGCACCGAGTCCAAACCAAGGATGCACCCTCCCAGTGACGGGAGGGTGCATCCTCGCACTGATGCATAAAACTATGCTAGCGATACCGGGCATCGTGACTCTCAGCTACAAAGAATTTATGCACAGGATTGGAGTTCCGTTACTTTTGAGTACCTCCTTGTATGATGGCTGTGGGTGGCACCTAACAGCTTGCTGTAGTCTTTTGTAGCTTGACAGGAAAAGCTGCTTTGGGGTATTCCTCTCAGTTGCTTTCAGACATGCAAGGGAAAAGCATGGTGGACACCGATTACTTTGAAAAGCCCCTGGCAGAACCAGGAGATGAGCTGTGTGGCGAGGAGAGTCAAGTTGGTAGCACCCCCGCCACTGCAAGTGTCAACCTTGACAGGCCGGGGCCCAGCAGCATCAGTGGTGCAAGCAACGTGCCGTCGAGGCCGCAGAAGAGGAAGAAGCCACAACCTTCGAACGCCGCTTATATCAAAACAGTGATCGACGAGCAGAGGCTGCTCAGGCAGAGCTCCTAGGCCTCTCGAGAGGGAGAGAGTTTGCCATACGCGAGCGGCAAATCACCCTACAAGAAACTGCAATCAAGATGCAACAGAAGCTTGCGACTGCCTTGATGGACTTTATGAGTAAAAATGCCACATCAACTGTCATGTAGACTGTTCTGGTGTACTTTTATGTTACATTCGAGAGTAGCTGCCCCGGTGGCTCCAGAGAAGAACGCTGGCTTGCGGATCCCCAGTTGGCGGGACCCAATCCTGCCCGAGGTGCCTGCAATCTGACGGAGGCTTATTGCGGAGAGGGCGCCTTGTAACCGAGATTTCGGTTGTACCTCAAGGTCCCTAGGTGACCTACACTAATCCCTAGTTTATCATTAAGTAGTGCCAGATGCCCTTCATTGGTTAGGCATGTGAAGCCCTCAAAATTTTATTTAGGAGCAATGAATGAGTGCGATGTAGATAGCATTTCGGCTCTTCCATCCATATAAAAACTGGTTGGCCGAGTGCATTGGTGCATCACGGCTCAGTGCAGAGTGAAGAAAATGCTTGTACTACAGTGCACAGTGATCCTGGACTACAGCCCTGTCCTCTGCCCATTTCAATTTGGATGAGTATTGTGCTGCCATATAGTGGTGTTATTACTAATGCGTGACCAGAAGGGAAAACAGCTGGCTAGCGGTTGCACTTCACTGGATAAATGTTCATCTACAGCTTAAATTACTTTTGTCATACAAGTCAGCCCGATCTCAAGCCATCTGGATATTCATTTCTTACTAGCTTTTTTAGGAATGTGCGAATATTTGAGTTTCAAATTGGAAAGGAGTTGTGACTTCCCGACTAATCGGAATAGCCTTTTGGGTTCCTAGTATTTGAGGTTTCAAATAATTGATACATTCAATGCTGCTGGACAAAATTTGGGTTTACTGACCTCTGAGACTTTGGCTAGATATAAATCTTGCCTGAGATGAATCGACTGTAGCCATTCCGATAAAAAGTAGTCTGTTGTATTCCTCAAACGAAACCGTTGCACTGCAGCTCCTTCAACTCGCTCGATGAAAACCCACAAACCACACGTTGCCATTTTGAATATAAATACCTTACGCCATCTACCACCAGCTCTTTTCACTGCAAACCGTTTGCTACGTACTATTAATTATAAAAAGATGAAAAACAAATCGAATTTAACCAGCTTTTCGACACGTCTGTTAATCTGTTGATTTCCCGGGTGCCGAGCAAGGTGCCGTAGCGAGATGACGCAAGAAGTCTCTCCGATTAAGACATTCAGCTATACTTATCTAGCATGCTGTCGATGTTGTGTGTCTTTACCTACACGTGAACGGGTGCACACATTCAACTGCATTACAAGCTTGCAATTGGTAAGGGATCATTATTGTTGTTTTTATTAGGGCTAACTGCTCTTCATTTAGAGTGCTTGCAGTACAATGATCAGACGAACATTTTGTTAGTCCAATCGGTTTAGGTTCTGTGCATTACAAATAGAATTTTTAATATTTAATATTTGATTCTACATTTGACTTTTTGCCAACTATTTAGGAATATTTTATTTCATTCAAGCTGAAATTCTGCTATTCGCACACCTATACTTTTTTGTTGCAACTGCCATAGACAGCAACAGTTGCAGGACTCTCCCGAACAGACGCTGGTATTTCTTGTACTCCAGCAGTGAACCTTTCCCATGATCTTTTGTTTTGTTTTATCAGCTTCGTTTTATTGCAAATAGTAGCTATGAGAGATGCTTGAGCTGATATTTGGGGACTCAATGCCTTAAAGTGTATTAAAATTGTGTAATAAAAGCCACGTGAAAGCATACAGAAGGCTAAGCAGGTACACCGAAACATGACACTTCACTTAGGACACGGGAGTTGGCAGAACGTCTTACGCTGCCAACTCCCGTGCCTGAAGAACAAAAGGGCCTTTTTTTCTTCAAGCACTGGAAAGGGCCCTCGTAGCTGTCCGGGTCTATGGTCTTGAGCTGTATGTTGCTGGAAACAAGAGCAGCCACTCGAGCTCTTCATCTAGAGCATCTGCCTCGATCGCTGGTGAAGATACCCCGCAATGGCGTCCCAGACGCTCTGCCCGTTGTCTGTCCCGGCATTTGTAGTGCACACCGGTTGCAAATATATCTTGTCCTCCGTTGCCACGTCGCTGAGCCACTGGGGCTCGACACCGTCGTTGAAATATTCACAGACGTTGTTCAAAACGCAGCAGGCTCGCAAAACAAGCCGGGCATTGTCCACCTCCCACTCCATCATCTTCGTAATGAAGCAGAATCGTGCCTTGACTCTTCCGAAGGCGTGCTCCACGACTCGGCGGGCAGACGACAGCTGTCGGTTAAAGCTTTCCTGTGGAGAGCTTTCTTTAACGTCCTTTCGAGTGTACGGCTTCAGCATGTTGGACGTTAGTGGAAATACCTGGTCACACAGGATCAAGGGCGGCACGGTGGTCCCGTTGACGGTGACCATGGGCGTCTGCAGGGTTGGTCCTTGCAGAACAGCGGCCAAAGCCGACCTCCGGTACACGTGTGCGTCGTGGCACCGTCCTGGCGTCCCAACGTTCACGTACCGAAACCGGTAACGGTGATCTACGAGGGCCAGCAGGATGATGCTATACTTGGATAGAAACATTACAAGGCATGTATCAGCTCCATGGGTGTTGAATATATCATGCTGTGGTCATACAGTCCTCTCTGGAGATTCAAAAGGAAATAGATAGCACGGCACAATCCGTTAAAACTCCGCAGAACAGAGATATACATATATCTTCTAAACATAACATTAAAAGTGTGAAAAGCTGGGTATCAGTTACTGGCATCTCATATTCAGGAATAGCTTTTCTATTAACTTCCATCTCATCAAACAAATGTGTAGCTTATATCACCATATTTAATTTGATTTGAGCAAAATTTTTGGTCCAGGTACATTTTATTCAAATTGAACCCTTTCAAATAATACAGCGTGAAAGTTCGTCTGCTCCTTGCGCACCTCGTGTGTTTGTTTGTGCCCCAAATGTGCCCACGTGGATTTGTTTCCCCCCGACCTCAACCAATGACGGCACTAGTTTGGCTGCCTCGTCATCGCAAATTTTCTTTTCATTATCTCCGTTGCCATTTGATTGGCGTGCCCCTCTTTACGTTTCGATGCGTCAAAGACGCATTTTAGAATACTTGCTAGCATTCATGAGTTTGCATCATTTAGTTTGCCCAGCTTCACGTAACTTATTTACTGACAGGAATTTAAAATCAGTATTTATTATAGAAATTGCTTTTTGTTGTTGAAATTATCTGTTTCAAAAGAAATGCCTGACTTTTTACAGGGCCAGGAAGTTCAACGTATGTGGCAGGGGTGGCCAGGCTGACCCGGCCAAAGAGCCGCAAACAAAACCACGAAACTTCCAAGAGCCGCGGGGGGGGGGGGGGCTTTGTTCAGAGCAATAAACGAAACTCAAACTACTTTCAATCTATCTGAGTCAAAAGCAGTCGAACTGTACGTAAGGTAGCAGTAGCACAAGACTACCAAACCGCAACCTGTCTTTCGATTTAAAACGCGTTCCATTTCTCTTTTGGGAAAGTGCTCGTGTGACCGGGAGGGAGGCGAGGGAGTGGGGGAGGGTGGGGGAGGGGGGGGAGGAGCCGCGAGCCGCACTTTAAGACGCGAAGAGCCGCATGCGGTTCGAGAGCCGCAGCTTGGCGACCCCTGGTATATGGTATTGGTTCTACCAGTCCATTGACGATCATACACGTTGTCCTTGAAGTAAAGGTTACCTACCAGCCCTTGTAGTTGTGGTAGTCGCTCGCGTTGACCTTCGGTGGCGGGATGGGGAAGTGGCAGCCGTCCAACGCCCCTATGCCCCGGAGAAACTTCAAAGCAGCTTGGAACTCCCGGATGTGGTCCGGAAGCTCGGCGGTGCTCACCATCTTGAGCCAGTCCTTCTCGAGGACGGAGACGACTACCCTACAGAACTCCCAGTAGTTTTCGTTCATGGCGGACTGTTCGAAGCCGAACACGTTGGCGATGGTATGGTCTTCTGCGCTCGAGCAAACGTGTACAGCGCAGCACCAACACTCTTCTCCACCGGAATTGTGAAACACATGGAGGAAACTTCGAGCTCCATGTGGGGCCGACACACATCCACTAGGTACCTAAACGTAACCGGCTTGACGTGGAAGGACTGCTTAAAGAAGAGCTCCGGCAAGTGGGGTAGACTGTCCTCAAACCAGCGTTCGTTCTTTCTGAAAGGTTGGATGCTTCGGGGGATGGCGACACTCGAAGCTTCAACAATAACGAACATAAGGTCGTTGGTGAGGACCCTTTCTTAAAGGCGGAGATTTTCTTCACTGGCAGATCGTATGTGGGCCCTCAGCAGCGTCAAGGCACCCTGCTGCTTTGCATATAGACACGTCAGGAACGCGATCCGACGTTCCGGATCCATCGCACTATCATCATTGTCGTCAGCAGGCTCCATCGCTGCAGGGTCACGGTCATCGCTTGAATCCATCACAGACGTAAACGTCAACGGGGGATACGAATATGGCGAAGAACGGAAGAGCGCGAGGAACAACGGCGGGCAAGGTGCATGGAGTTCACAAAAGCAGACGAGCCAAGCGGCGGAACGGATACGGATTAGTTGGGATTATGGCTGACGTCGTGTCATAGTAGCCACAAAACATATTGTCTCCGTCAAAAAGTGTACTTAGATTTCGTTACCGTGTTGAAATCTATGTTCTGAGAGGTCATTACATTTGATTTACTTAGTAAACAACAAAAACAAACAGTGCTTTGCCGGGTTAACAATCAAACAAACACTACATTGCCGGGTTAACAATGCACCGCTATCGTGATAGACATCACCCAATTGACGCGGCAGTTACCCGTCTGACACGACTCGACTTGCATGTCATTTGAAAATCCTAAAAGCTTTTAGCGTAATTGACATTCAAGGTGCCCGTCTGACAAGGGTCCCGTACGAAAATGTCAGATATGGCCCTGATATATATTATATACGGCCATATATGATAATATAAGGAGTCAGATATGGCAATATACCGCTATATATGGGAGCAGATACGGCCAGATATCGCCATATAAGTGGGCAAATACTGCCAGATGTGGCCATATAAGTGCGTAAATACGGCCATATATCGCCATATACGCGTGCAAATATAGCCCCTGATAATGATATATGGGCCCGTTTCGGTCGTGCAAGCAATAAGTCATATGTACTCGCCAAGACACTAGTTGATTGATCTATATTGCATGAGTCTCATGTAATTGGTTAACTATTGTTAACATCCTTAAAGTGAAGTTATTCCAGGTATTTGGACCAATTAATCAATTGCGCATTTTGAAGATTGAAAGACAAATGAAATTTGGTTGTATGTTTGACGTGTGACAATATGACGAAGTGCATAAGATCGGAAAGCGAGTTAATCAAATAATGGATTTTAGATCGCAGCTCTTAGGCGCCCGTTTCCGAGTTAAGCGGTGTCGGCGTCGCCATCGGTGTAACCGCCCCGCTAAATTTAGCGGGAAATTGAATTGGTGTTTATGTCACGTGACGTCAATTTTCCCGCTAAATCTAGCAGTGAAACTAATTTTGTTCATGTTTCTCCGCTAAATTGAGCGGGGAAACACGAACCGTTAGCTTACTGAAGATGCAAGACGCTACTTCGTCGTCCCGAATCCTTTTCCCTTCGAACGGCTGCAACCGTTGCGCCCGAGTACCCTACGCAGCATCTTTCAAAAACTGTTCGCGCAGCATCGCAACCTTCCGTTTGCGAGCGTCTGCGATTCATCGTGTGTTGAAAGTCGGAAGATGTGCTGTCCGTGGTGTCTTTTATGTGTAACTCTTTCGTAAAAAATTTGAAATTTAAAAACGCGAACCTAACAGTGTACACATAATTTTAAATTTATTGGTAAAAAATATATACATATTTATTTATATATTTATTTGTGGACATCGTGCGCAAACAAATAGTCGCGCTTATTTTTTCATTTAAAATTATAATGTGGGTTATACGGTGTAAAACATAGTATCTTCAAACTCGCATCGTTTTGGGTCACTTTCGAGCTGGACAGCTTCTTTGGAAGTTCAAAAGCTGGGCTTCATAGAGCTGTAGTTCACTCGGTATTGACAGCAGGGTAGACGCTATGCATGTTTTAGGCCAATCGTGTCTCCGGTTAGGGTCACGTGACTACAGTCTAGAAGCTGGTGATAAAGCAGAACACGGCACCTGCCTGGAGCCCAAGGCCACACATAGCATTCACTGCACTATCAACCTTGGGTACAAGTGACAAAACCGCTCGTTGTGGTCGTTGATGCCCCATAAGATAAGCCTTTTGTATGTGCACTCCCGTTTTGGCCTTTTCTTCTCTCCTTTTCTCTCTCTCCCTAAGCTGAAAGCATGGTAGAAGGTGCGTGGTCGCGTGGTTGACGGATGACGCATTAGCCGTTGGCAATCTCGGAATGCGTTCTGCCGGACCTAGTTTGGCGTGTGTTGCGCCCTGCGTGGCTGCTGCGGATTTCTGCTTCTGCAAGCGATTTCTTCAAAGAAGCCCAAGAATTTTTTGTGATGCGCTTGGTGTTCGGTTCTACAAATGACAGCTTGTGCTACATCGTGTTGAATCTTCACGGACACCTTCCTTCTCGTTTTTGTGTTTGAGTGGTGGTTCTGCCGTGGCCGTGTCGACATGTATCTCGGATTACACCTTTCAAGTCCCGTCTCGTCAACGTAAGTGCGCTGCAACCTACTTCGCGACAATTGATCGTTTTCCTAAAGGTACTCTTCCAGATTACCTCTAGAATTAGGCCGTGTCTATCTCCTGGCAGCCGGGAGAATAATTTCTCCGAAATTCTAAAATCATGTCACAACTGCAGGTAGAATTCTGATCTTTTTTATTCTCCCTGCGTTTCGTGATAACACGTTCCACGGTCACCTTCTCGTGGATACACGTTGACATGGACACACGTTTCGTCGACATTAACGTTTCATCGACATTCGTTAAGCGAATGTCGATAATCCTGCTTTCCCTGGGAATGAAGTTGAGCGAAATCAGGAGTGGCGTAAAGCGCAGCTCATGTAAAAATTAATAAAAGTTGGTACATGCTCAATATCCAATTGATATTTTTCTTATACAGATGAGAAGTCACTTTTGGTAATTATTTGTAGACAGCAATATACCGTTTTTTTATTCTTGCAGATTTGTTTTAAAAAAGCCGTGAAAGCTACACTTGTGCGGTTTGTGCGAGTGAGTTATACGCCCAGGGGGACATTATGTGGGTGACTAATCTTTGCGATAAGTCGGCTAATTAATTAAAATTCACTAATTAACTTTTAATTAGTGAAAATAGACATGGTTTCAATTAGAAACTTGCTGAGCGTCGTCCAAAACCCCTAAATCAGTAATTTTTAGAAAGACCTTGAGCGCGTGTGAAGCGCAGTAGTGCGCTGAAGTTACCACTCGTGGAGCAGGTACAAGGCTGGGGCTAGATAAGAGACGGAAAAATTGCGCGGGCGCCTTACCGAAACCGCTAGCCTTGTACCTGCTCCACGAGTGGTAACTTTAGTGCACTACTACGCTTCTCACGCATTGAAAGTCTTTCTGAAAATGACTGATTTAGGGGTTCTGGACGACGCTCAGCAAGTTTCTAATTGGATCGATATGTCTATTTTCACTAATTGAAAAGTTAAGTAGTAAATTTCAATTAATTAGCCGACTTATCGCAAAGATTAGCCACCCACATAATGTCCCCCTGGGCGTATAACTCACTCGCACAAACCGCATAAGTGTAGCTTTCATGGCTTTTTTTTAAACAAATCTGCAAGAATAAAAAAAAACCTGTATATAAAGGTTGCCTTATATGATTGGGACATATCTGGCCTCATATGGGAGGCAGATATACCCCTATTTGGCGGACCCAGATATGGATATATAAAAAAATTGGGCATATCTGGCTAGAATAAGCCTTATATAAACTGATGTGCTTGATATGGCGAGATATGCCCAATTTTTTATATAACCATATATGTTTGTTATATAAGTCCACATATCCCATTTTCGTAAGGGGTATATGACGTCTCCTATTTGTTTTTGTTTTTGGAAGGGGGAAATGTGTGTACAACTTGGGGATTCAAAGCATTGGTGCAGGTTGCCCACCTGCCACATCGTCAGGGGTCGTTTCCACCGCGAGGGGGCCAAGGGCAATTAGCCGCGCGAGTGGCGCTCCGCCGCTGAGAAAACGCCGTCGCAGCGTATGCGCGTGGGCTCTTGGGATCGCGGCGCGGGCGATCATGGTCATTAAATGTCTGCGCGTTGTTGAACCAGTGCCTTCTGTTATTCTCCGAGACGGGTAGAAGCGAGGGAATTCCCACAAAGTAAACAAATAAAAAATATAGGTTTTTTTTTCTTTCACTTTCGCATGAGTCTAGCGGCCGTTGAAAGTTAAACAAAGAGGAACACGAATGGTTACAAGTCAAAATTTATTGTCTCGAATCTTGACTACACAACGGCAAAAGTAAATCGTCCACACTGTCCTCGGAGCGGCGTCTGACACAAAGGCAGCGGCCCTAACGTGCGGTGTGGTAAAGCTGCTATTGGCAGGGCGCATGTGCACCTACGCTCCACGCGAATCTGGTTCCTGAGCACGCGCACTGGAGCTTGTTTGGAAACAGCGCGTTGGCATATAAGGCGGCCAAAGAGGTCATTCGCCGAGTTAAGGTAGTGTTGTGGTCGAGTTTATTAATGTTAACGGGCGAAATGCGCAGCCCGCTGAAAAGAAGTGGTACAAGTGAAAAAGAAAAGGGTAGCAGACTGGGGCGATTTCCTGACTCACAACTAACATTTATTTAAAAAAAGGAAAAAAAAAGAAAAAAAAACGCCAGACGAAGAATAAAAACACCTCGACACAATCACCACACACGTGTCCATAAACTCAAATCTCCTCCTTCGATGCAGGACGGCACAGTCACTTCATATATTTTTTTTTCTTAGAACAGAGCAATGTCACAAACATACGCTCCCAATTCCCTTTTCCGTCGGCTTGTTTTGACGCCCAAAGTCGGCCGCCGCCGTAGGCGTTTCCGCATGCCCCCGTGCACGTACCGGGGTCTCAAGTTCACCAGGGCGAACGGCGGCTATCTGGCCACACGTTGGCTGCCCGTTGGCACACTTCGGACGCCGCCCCGCGTCGCCGCCGCTGAGGACAAACGCGGCGGCGGACGACCCCCGGCGAGAAGAGAGGAGGGCCCGGTCGCCCGACGGCTCTTCTTCCGGAAACATGTTGACGGAAAAGGAAACCGGCGCACCCGCCAAGTCGCTCGCGTTCGGAGAAAGCCGCCGAAGAGCGCCCGCTTTCTTCCGCCGATGACCCCGTTCGCCGTGCTACTGGTCCACGGCTGGCGCCGGTCGAGAGCCAAGTTCGATCGTCCGCTTCGCTCGTGTCGAGAAAGTCGCTCCGCCTCGCACGCCCCCCGTCTTATTGCGGGGTTTTACCAAATCGTTGCCAAACCCTAAAATAACTACATCCGATGACGATCGGATAAGCGAGGTATCGGGTATCGTTATCGGTGGTATCAGAACGATAGACTAAAACTCTCTACTGCCTTTTTATTTATTTTTAATGAACAACCTTAGTCAGTTTTTTTTTTTTTAAGAGAAGGAACCCAGTAACGAATTTTTCTAGATTTTTGACAGAGTAGCAAGTAACTCTACTAAGTTACTTCTGGAGGGAACGTATATAACACGTTGCCCAATCTGCTTTTCACCCCAGCTTGCGCCTCCGACTTTATGACGAAAAAGCGCCAGTTACAATATAAAACAAAAGCTGTCCACAATGTGTGACGTTATAGGCACAGTTATCAACGAACAGATCTATTTAACTATATACTAGTAAGTAAAAAGCTCCTTTTGGGCATGTCTTCTACAAACAAACCTAAAGAGGTTCGTTTGGTTAACCCACTGGGACATCATATGTATATCTGCCCAATCTGTTTCCCTTCAGTGAGAGAATTCTACCGCATAACTGCGGTCTCAAGCAGCGTCAAAAACAGGCTGTAGCCGAAGTCGTGTAGAGGCCAGCAGTTTAATCTAGGAACTCGAAGATAGAGACAATCACAAACACGAAGTTTCCTTCCTGTTACTCTCCCCTTTGTCCCCGCGCGTCAAGGGTCCAGTTCCTATCTTGAGCTAGGTTGCTCCCAACTCATTTTACTGTCCGCCAGGAACTGTAAAAGTGTATTTCCGCACTCCGTTATCACGTGGAACAAAACACCTTTTTCACCGATCAGTGCGCTCCGAATTAAGCTTGCGGAATTCGGAGTTCTTCACGAACTTGTCAATTAAGAACCCTTTCAGTTTCATTAGAAACTAAATCAAAATAAATATTTCCGAAGGCACTTAGGCAGTTCTTACGAGTACTGAATGCGAAAGCATGAATATCGTTCTTCCGCTCCCTTGGGTCGTCTGCAGCGTATTGGCGTGTACGGTCACGTTTCGCTGAATGCCGAGGCCGAGAGCGCTCTCGCGATGTGGCCGCACCGCGCTGAGCTCGGCGTGTGGCTACTCCGAGTCTGCCCGTGCGGGCTCTGCTGCTCGGCCATAGAGTCATCATAGTAAGACATAAAGAAGGACACGGAAACCGATTCGCGGCCTAGAGATGCGTTTAATTCCCTCCGCTACATGGCGCTTTTCTGTAATTGGAACTGTTTTTATGAGAATATTTATTTTGAAATTCTTATGCTTCTAGAATTGCTTAAAGTACTTATAACGAATAAATTGTTTTAATGTAATACGTCCCAAAACCACGTGAGGAATGGCGCCTGCAACAGCCTGCCCTGGGCCTGCCCGCCTGCTTGCCTGCACTCCGCCGCCTCAGCATCATTCTGCATGGCCTCTGTTCGGCCGTGCGTCGTTCGTCCGTGCCGTGCGTGCCGTCCGTCTGTGCTTTCTGCTGCAGCGTGTTCGGTCGGCTTTGCATCAAACAAGGTGACGCATGACTGCCCACGCGTGCCCGCATGCTCGGCGTGAGTTTGTAGAGCCGAGCGGCGGAGCTTCTCGCGCTGTTGTTTCCGTCAGGCTGTCGGGCTGCAATCGTGTGCGCACCTTGATTTTCGATGAGCTTTTTTTGAAAAAGGACTTGACTTATGACCCTGCGAATGGCATTGTCCATGAATTTACAGATGACGGTGTTGAACGGTGTTGCAGATAGAGCCTTGGTTGTTGTGCTCTCTGGAATTTCCAAGATGTTGGTTCAGCCTCTTGCATACACTGTTGCGCACAGTTCAACACCATCTTCTGTTATCCGCAGTCTCCCATTTCTCTCATTGCAAGAGCTTAAAACTGTTGGCTTCACAGTAAAGGCTTTGGTCTGTGATCAGGGGGTTTCAAACGTAAGCTTGGCCAACCAACTTGGTGTGTCTGTGGGTAAGCCATTTACTGAAGTTGACAACGAATATGTTTACTTTATCTTTGATGTTCCGCACCTCATCATAACAACCAGGAACAATCTCCAAGCATACAAATTTTGCATTGAAAATGAGGTCACTGAGTGGTTCCATATTGTTAAACTTTATCGTTCTACCCATGAGATGACGTTGCGATTCACTCCGAAACTTACTGAGAGACACATTTTTCAAAACACTTTCGGTAACATGAAAGCGTGCCACACAGGTCTTGCAATCCTATTCCTTGTTCATGCCAAGGAGCTTCCTAAGGCAGCCATGGCTGCAGCCTATTTCTTCGATAGAATGAACAGCTTTCTAAATAGCTCACAATTCAAGAAGACAGGGCAGAAGTTGCGTCATGCCATTCTGAAAGGAGAATCTGAGGAACTCGATTTCCTTCACCTGCGACACGGATGGATTTCAGCACGGAAGTTCCAAAGTAGGAGGCAGCCACAAACCAGCATAGGGTGGCAAGTTACTATAAAGAGTGTCCTCATGCTCTGGGAGGAGCTTTAAGCAGCGCATGACTTTAAGTGCTTACTACATGACGCCTGCCGTGAGACCCACTTGAGAACATTTTGGAGCTATATGACAAATGCTGGGCTGCAATACAAACCCAAATGTGTATCAGTTCTCCTCAGGACTAAAACAAACAGGGATAAAGAAACTGTTCAAACTGTCGAACAATGAAAACGTAGGGGATGGCAAGGCTGACCTCCTCAAGGAAGGTTCGTGGAAAACCATGAAAGTTCAATTGCAGACAATGTGGAATGTCTCCCAATTGATAACTTCCCGCCACTAGAAGATATTTCTGAGCTGACATCAGACATCAGGTCTAACATATTTGATGACTCATCCACTTATTACGTTGGGGGCTATTTGATCAAGCATTTCCATGGACTGAGAACCCACAGCTGTGGCTGTTCTCAGCCGCTGGAGGAAGAGTCTGACAGCTAGACCAGGCTTCACCAGTACTTTCTTGTGCTTAAGCATACCACGTGCCTGGAAAACTCTTCGGAATCTAGTATACCATTACAGGCTGCCTTTAATTTCATTCCGCAACTGGAAAATCGCTTTCTTGCCATCATAGAGAGTGTGGCGCATGTTCGAAGAGTGCGTGCTGTCTTGTATCACACACTTTCAGGTCTGGATAATTTAGGCTTTGCACAAAGTGCCACAAATGTTGTTTTTTATGTTTTGCAGAATACGCTTGTGTTGGCATGTTCGATATCTTAACCAGAACTTGGACAAAGTTTGGTTGCACTCTTCAGTTGTAGTAAAGCAACTACACAAGTTTAACTGTTAATAGTGTATTAACGGACGTGGCTTGCCAAATCAGAAACAGAAAGTGCTTATTAATTGAGCGTTGCAGCTTGCACTCCAAACATTTGTTTCCATTATTTCCAGTAAATGTGTACCACTACCCCTTTGCAAAAGTATTTATCCACTTTCTACAGAATTTCTATAAAAAATAGTGTATAGATGTTATAGATTTTAGAAAGAAAATGTATCCACTTTTGTATCCACTGACTATGGTTTTTTAGCCGCTTTTTTTAAGCAATACTTTCTTTTTGATCAAATGTATTTCGAGGAATGTTTAGGGACGTTGAATCTTGTCAGATTCCGAATAGAGTTCTCAGTGTTTGGTAATGGCTCGCCCGCAGTGTGTTTCAGGCTATGCCAATTCATATGTTTTTATATTAGCCTGAAATTGGGAATTTGCACTCTTCGCTGTGTGCTTTGCACTCTTATGACTGGTAATGATAGCGATGTCTTATTTATTTCTGCACTTACTTCTCGTGCCCGATTCGGCGTGAAAGCGAATAAATCATTGAGCAGGTTCGCTGTGGATAATTTTTGTTAACTTGGTTCCACTAAAAATCTATTACGAAGTGTACGATATGCCGAAGTTCTTCATATTCATTTATTTTTGGGAGTATTAGTATCTGCTTCTTATAATATATACAGAACGTCTGAAGTAAATCATGTACATACGAATGGAGTCCAATAAAATATTTTCGAACTACTTACTTTTGTTGACCCCAAAATGCTCCACCAGTCAGGAGTCAATGTGGAGATTGTGTAACTTCAATGTTTTACAGTAGAAAAAACAAACAAGCAAGATATACGCATTTATTTTTTGAAATAGAAATTTTGTTTTACATATTTTGCACGAATTCTATCATAAAAATTAAAAATGCGTCAACATTAAAAAGAAGAAAAGAAACAGCGGTTCCGGGAGCCGAAGAGCTCCCGAGAGCCTAGCGAGGAGCGACGCGAGAAGGAAAGAGGAGTAGAAGAGAAGGAGAAGGTTACCGGAGAACCGAAGCAGAAACGCCCAAACCAAAACCGAAACTAACTTGACCGGAACCGGAACTAGCTTCTGCTTAATGCCGCCCGCTAGGAGCGCTTGCTGTCACTCGTCTATCTACGTCTATCTGGGCCGCTGGGGCCTATGGCAGTGTCCGCTCTTTACCTTGTGTATATTACTCTATGGCTCGGCGGCCAGCCGCTCCTCTTACCGGCGGCCGGGCCACGGGGCCGCCATGGAGAAGGCTTCTCTGGTGGCGTTCCTTGGAACTACGTCGCGCGGGAGCCAATGGGAGCCTCGTTCCTTGAAACTATGACGCGCGCCAGCCAATGGGAGCCTATCCGTCAGATCGCTAGACGACAGGCTTAACTCCATTGGGACGGGGAAGTTTAGGTGCCGTTTGGCACGGCTTAAGAAGCTGATAACGTCGGTTTGCTCAATGGGACAGTTAATGAATTCGCATTAAAAATATTCAGAATACGATGGCCATCGCCTTCTGAAACTAGTGACACCTGTCCTGACGTCTCCGTCACCTCAGCAGGACCCATGATATCCGAGTATAAAGAAGAACGTATGATTTAAGGACCATGCATGCATGTGTTAAAACTCAAAGGAATCATTGCGTCAGCAACAGCTAGTACATCAGTGTGAATACACACTTTTCTTGTCCCGTCTATAGAGAGTTTTTGTAGATCGTGTTTTCAGGCCACGCTATTTGTAGCGGGAGCTCGTGCGGCTGCTCCGGTGTAGGCTTTGAAGCGCGCGCCCGTCGCGGTAGTGGGCCTTTGAAAGCGATCTACTAAAACTCCCTTGTGTTTCTACGCACACAAATAACAGATGCATGCAACCACAGAAACTCTAATCCCATGGTGATTTTTACAATCAATTATTGCGCGGTGTGAGACTTCAGAATGTCTATGAATTCAATAAAAAAAAGCGACGAATTATTGGGGTTTTCGTAGATCGTTTTAGCCTTGCGGCAACGCTCTCCGCAACTCGCTACGATGCCCGGAACTCTACAGTCAAGGGCATCGGCGCGCAGGCGCAATAGCGGTTTTTCGCTGCGGACAGCTTAGCAGAAGGGAAAACGCGGTGCGCGCCGGAGGCGTCGCCTCCGTCGCCTATTGTTCGCTGCCACCTAGCGGTTGTCGCCGCCGACTCTTTGGGAAGCAATGGCGACGAATTGCGCAGGGGCCAGTGTGCCCGTCGTTATTACGGCGGGATGTAAGGCTGTTGAAAATTCTGATTGCTTTTTCCGTGGCGCAAGTTTGTCGAAAGGGAAGCTGCTGTACGAGTCTGGCCACGTTTATGAAGTGAAAGAGATTTCGTTCGACGGAAAAGTAGACGTAACGGCGCGCTGTACGCAGCAGACGAACCTCAACAGACCTGGAAAGGACATCGAACTGCGCGTAGGCCTACTTAATGAACATCGGTTCTAGTGAGTCTGAGTGACTCTTCTAACGTAAGGTCATTTATTGTGTTCTGAACCAGCTTGACAACGACAGGACGATTGCTCTCGCCAAATGCGACAGTCGTGCTGGCGTCGCCGGCAAGTGTAAACATGCCGCCGCGGTCGCTTTTTACTTGGAGAAGAATGCCACAGCATCAAAAACAAGCAGCGCAAGGAGCTGGGTTTCCGAAACAAATATACCCAAGTTTTGCAGAGTGGCCCCCGAAACGCGGAAAGGTACGAGCTCGTGAAGCTCTGTACAAACCATATTTTGGAATGAATTTGTGTGAGCACACTTCTGCCGCTACGTTGCTAATCCAGTTCATGTAAGTGGTCTAACTCAAATATACTTGCTGACGCATCAGTTTTTGTGCCGAAGATGAAAATGAACCACGTTAGGAAGTATTTCGCCGACATGAATTGCACCCTGAATGACATGCTGCAGTGCCGAAGAGTTGTGCTCCGACGACGAGGAACCATGCAAGGCATTTGAACGGCCACTCTCGCCAGATGTTCTGCAACTTTTTTATTGGCCACTTGAGAGATTTCGCTACCGCCTAACAACAACGAAGGTATGCACTTATTTTACAAGAATTGTGCCATTCGTACCTACAGATGCAGTGAAACACGGTGCCCATGATTTCTAGCACAAGTGATGTGGTTCGATTCATGTTTGCGACAAGAGTGGATGAAAACACACGCTATAGAAGCCGGAAAGTGGCTTCAGCCCTGGAATCAACGAGTAGTTTTGCGGCGGATGTTTTACTTTTCTTTTTTCCCCGGTGGCACAGAAAGTGGTACGGAGTTCAGCCAACAAGATCTAGAGGATCTTGCCAAAGCGATGGTGCTCGAAGCATCATTTTGGTCTAAAGAGACAGCACATGGGCAGCGGCGCAAGCCTGAAGCCCGAGCCAAGTTTGAACTGAAACAAAGCCCCAAGATGTACCAGTTAGGACTTGTGTGGATGCCAGACCACCCCTGGCTAGGATGCTCTCCGATTGTCTATTTCGGTGCTTAAGCTGGAACTTCCTGGAAAACCTCAGAATGGCATCCGACGTTTTACTAGATTCAGCTTCTCCGGAAACTGAAAGAGCTAAGCATCGTAGTAAAATGTTGGCTGTCATTCTGATGCTTCCAAGCAGTTCTTTTCAAGGTTCTTCCTGGTAGCTTTTAATGCCTTTATGGTTTGTTTAAATAAATGCTTAGTATTTCTGACAGGACCGTAACCGAGTGTTAGCGTGCTGCAGCTTGAAAGTTGTGGAGTGAAGAAACCTCACACCGTGAAGCTTAGGATGCACCGTTCTTGCCCATTTCAATCTGGGTGAGCATGATACTGGTGTGCTCTGTTGTCGCTATGGCGTGATGCATGTTTATCCCAAGCCAGCAGTTGATTGGCAAGATTGTAGATCAACTCAGTATACATCAATGTCATCATTGCGAAAGGGCAGACCAATCTCGTAGTGCATAAACACTGTAAGGTTTCGCCTAATGTTCAGCAAGGACGGGTGCAGATCCGTGTTGTGCGAATAGTTTCTTCAGCAAAATATACAGTAATATTGTTTAGTCCCATTAACAAAGCTTCGAATCGAAAAAATTCATGTTCGAAAAATATTGTTAGGCACGTTTAGCATATGCATGCAAGATGCTGTCCCGAAACATTTTTGTTGACAGTTAGTTTCAAAGCAGTAGTCTTTATACACATACCGTAATCTGCCTGTTTATCGCTATGTATGTGTTCAGGGACGAGGAAGGCAACACCCCGCTGCTTGAAATCAAGTGCCCCTTCCAGCCGATTATAGAAGCTGCTTTCGGGAAAACCGTTCCTGGCATACTTGATTCAGAATAAGCATAGCAAAGAAATCGAGTTGAGGAAGTCTCACATATACTACACGCAGATACAAATCTACTTGTACGTTCTGCAGCTGGACGAATGCTATCTCTATGTCTGCTGCTCTGTAGATAATAAGGTTTCCATGTCAAACGTGATGAGGAATTCTTTTCAAATGCAGTGCCAAAACTCAGGTGTTTTTATTTCACGCATTCTATTAAAGCACTTAGTGCACTTCATTGAAGACTCCACTACCCTACGTTTGATGACATACTTCATCACTAAGAGAGGATAAAAAAAACGGTGATTACTTGTACACATTTCGGGTGCTGTTAGCGTGAGCATGACATCCACGCTTTTTCGCATCTTGCTTGGGCAGTGAATTCAACGATCCAAATTTTTACCCCTAGGTTGGAGCTCCAAATGAGCCATTTTCACTGCATAAGTAAATTTAGTGATAGCGTCTTATTTGTCAAAGAAAACTAAAAAAAAATGGCGATGTATTGTTCATGCTAACTGTGTAGTGATGTGTAAATGTGAACATTTCCACAGTAGTCTGAGAAAACTTAAGATAGGATAATGTAACCTAAATTAAACCGCACACAGTGACAAGATGCGTCCCCTCAGAAAATTAACAAAAATGTTCGAAAATGATAACAACACCCTTGCCAGCTGCAGTTCCGGGGTCACACAGCAAGTGAGTTTTACATATTGCTATACTCCGTTTCACAATAACTTGGCAAACTGCAGAGGCTACGCCCCCCCCCCCCCCACCCTCAACCAATAGAAGCGTCGGAGTGAGGTATTTGACACTATATCACGGAAGCGTCTGTGTCACTGCGCCAAATGCGAGTAACGGAGAAACCGGCTTTCGTCTGCTGGCCAAGAGTCGCCTGCTGCGAAACCAACCAACTTTACATGAGCGTCAAGCGCTACAAAATTGCCGTCCGCTAGAGCAGCGAGTTCTACGGGAACAGTTCATCAGATAACGATACGCTCAATTTACCTGCGAATCAGTAGTGGGTGCTAATGCCAGTACGATGCTTTGAACGGAAGCAGTCAATTACACGGCTGCGATCGTTCAACCATCGTTCAAAAGTCATGTTGTTCTAGGAAAGGGGTTGATCTGAATAAGGTCTCACAGAAAAGCAACATGTCTTCTTCGTTCTTCTGTGTCCTTAGTGTTGCGGTCAGAAAAGTTTGTGCTAAACGAGCGAACCGTTTGAGCAAAACATGAAGAACGGCGCCAAAAGGAGAAAAAGAAATCGGGATTTTATACGGATGTGGTGCCACTTTTCTGGTTTAAAGAGAATTTAAACTCGTAAATTCCTTAATATTTATTGTTTACTTTTTATATATTGTTGATAGAGATAGGATTGCGCGAGTTCGAATTACACAATCATGTGATGAGGCACTCACCACATGATTGTGTAAATTTTGACCCTTTGGATTACGCGTTCCACGTGTATCCTCACAAAGGCAGTCTCGTATGTGGAGTCTACCTCGTGTTCGGCGAACTGTACACCAGATGCGAACGGTGGCATCGCCAGTGCAGGATTTCAAGCACCAACATCAGTTACTATGCCTGGGAATCTTTTGTCTACCAAAACAACATTCTTAGTTTGCAGCCTGTGCAGAAAACCAGATTCCACCGCACCGCGATTGCAGTGTCGCTTGTTCGCCCGCCGAATCCGTAAGAAAGGAATGTCCCCAGTTCATTGGGTGCAACCCAAATCAGGTGCTTAACAGTGAAGTACCCCTTACACTGTGAGTACCAGAGGTTTTGCATTTCCACGCTCATTTCCGTACAGTCGATGATAGCCCTACAGGGTAAATAATGAGCCTTGAAGCTCGGTGGCATGGTGGCCTTGATGGCTGCTCTTCGTGGCCACCGAATCCAGTCCTTTGTTCTGGCACAGCGCTTCAAACGTGGTTCTAGACACAACACCGTGGTCCTGCTTTTGTGCGGTTCACATTACACAGTATTCCCAAACAGGAAAAGGGCACAATGCGCCTCAACTTGATAAAAAATAATAAAAGTCGGCTGTCGTCCTAAAGTTGATCTTGCATGCCGTCTTGATGTATGTGGAAGCAAGCTCAGCAACAAAGCGAACAACGAAAATGATGCTGAGCTTATGCTTACCAGCTTCGCCTCATCGTCGCAAACAGAGCCGTACTCCATGAAGCAGTGTTCTTTGTACACCGGCCCTACTCCTCGGTCACAAACCGACATTTTGTCCGACCGACATCCTTTATCTAGCATCATATTATGGCAGGCGAGAGTTGCTGCGTCTCCCTTCAAGTTGCAACAGAAGGGGGTCAACCGATGAAAATGATCTGTTTGCCGCTAGGTGTGCTCTGCTCGGGGCTTGAGTTACTCCCGCTCCTTTCTTATTAACGTCGCAAAACATTACAAAATGGCTACTATACTTAAGAAAAACGATACATTTTGAGTAACAAGAAAGTAACGCTTTACTTTTCAGCTGAAGCAACGGGTTTCTTTTGAATTTCAGTAACAAGTAACGTAATTAGTTACTTTTCGAGCGAGTTGCAAGTTGCGGTATTCAATTACCCTTTTTCTTGAAGTAACATGAACGTGGCTGATCTTTATTTTGGTGTGCGACCGGTGGGTAAAGGTGGAAGCGACGCCGTTCGAGACGTTAAAAGAGCCATGAAACGATTTTTCTAATTTCGCTATATACTATTCAGAAGCACTTTCTAACGTTAATACCTGAATAAACGTGCCTTAGTTATTCGTTGTAGGAAATGGCATTCACCAACGAAATTTGAGAAATTTTAAAGCATCGTTTATCCCCTTAATTCGGAGCCAGAAGAAGTGGCCAAGTGGCCTGGTGCGATTCTATGCCACCAACGTTAATCATACCCACGCGCTGGGGCTGGCAAACTAGAAAACGCGTGCTGAGCTCTAGGCATTGTAACAGTTCGGCTACTCTCATAGCAGCAGTGGTTGGACACGAGCCCCTACCCGAGTATGCACCATGGCATTGATTGTTACGAGCCGACTTCGAGTGCTCACGCAGTTCACGTGTCCAATCCATGAGGCACGCTCGATTGTCGTCAGGCAAGTGCTTTCGATCCCACAATTAAGTCGTCAAGCTTTGCGAAAGAAAAATGAAAGAATTAGTACCCTTTTCTCCTCGCTATTTCTCTGCCTCCAAAGAAGCTTCTGAGTCAGTGCCGCTCTGTGCGAGTATACTTGGCCCAAACTAGGACTAGTACGCCTCTGCGAAGTCATGAACATTTCAACCCACTATCACTTCATGAACCATTTAAGGGAGGCGGAGGCGAGCCGCTTCATGTTCACCGAGATTGATGTGGTGCGGGAGCTGCTGAAGAACGCCCTCATGATTTAAAAAAAGTAAGAATGGAGAGAACGAGGGGTGTGTCTCAAGGCCCGCCTCAAGGAAGAGAGGGCAACGAGGACAGCGAAAGGATAGATAAAAGAACAGCTTGAAAGGCGGGCCATAGAACACGCGAACGCACAGGAGGAAATGCGGGGGAACATGGGAAGAAATATGGGGAAGCGGAGTACGGAAGGAGCAGAGGGAGGGAAGGGGCAGACGGGTACAGATGAAGATGAAGTGCAGGCAAACGTTGCCTCTCCAGTGCGCCGAGGAGAGACGGGTACGAGAGCGAAGACCCTGGAGGAAAGTAGGAGCACTGATGAGCAAAGGGAAGAGAACATCAGTAGGGAGAACATGAAAAGCCCCGAGGCCAGGGATAAGAGGCACAGACCAGAAGTAAGATTGAAGAGGGCTTTCCTGTTAGGTGTCACCAATGTGGAGCAACTGAGGGCGGTGGTGTAAATGAGCGTTAAAAGCGGCAGCAAACACCTGTGTCCAGCCAGAAGCCACATTGATTTAAGCACTGTAAAAAGTAGGGGACCTAGCAAAGCAAAAAGTTGAAGCCGGAACCCTTGTGATCATTCATGCTGGATTGCAGGACCTTGTAAGCGGTCAAGAGGTGACCAGTACGGTCGGAAAAGGTAGAGAACGCCTGGGGGAATTGCTCAAAAACTCACAAGAGGACTGGTACGCCATCTGCGCGGTTCCAATCATCCACAACCAGCGGCAGGAATTACAAAAACCATAGACCTCAACGACGCTTTTGAGAAGCCCCTGCAAAAAAAAAAAAAAAATTTAAAAGCATATGAGGAATTGATCAGAGGGACTAGAAGGGACATAGTACTCGAAAGACGCGGCTGAACGCGTGGTAGCAAAAATGGGGGCCAGGCTTCGGGATTTTATGGGAACGTTAATGAAGCAAAGACAGGCTGGAAGGAAAGAAGGCAAGGCAGACCAACTGGAAAATATGCTATGGCCTTCATGAAGCAGTTGAGGAACTGGTACCAGAAGCTGGAGGCAGACCATCAGGAACAAGACGCAGTACTGATAAAAAATGTGGGAAAAGAGGCAAGAGGCATAGCCGAGGACGTAAACGGAGAGAAAGGCTCAGTTCTGCTTTTCTAAAATGCCAGGAAACAGGTCAGAGAGAAAGTGGGTGGAGCTGCACGCGCGGGTGCGAGACTACACAATAGCATTTTTTGTCGTGGCGGTGACCCCCTTAAGGGACAAAGAAGTGCCACCCAATGAGGAGGATTTTGTGTAAGAGGGCTGTAACAGGACGAAAAATGGAAAACAGGGGGGGGGGGGCAGATGTGGTGGGAAGTTGAAAGTCTTTGGGTAGCTTCACAAGAACAGAACCAGATTAAACCCCTTATGTGAGGAACACATGTGGATGCGGGGCAAGCTTCTGGGTAATACCTGGCAGTGGCAGTAGTTTACATTTGGTCAGAGAGCCACGAGGAAACAAACCACCGGATTCATTAATGTCTCAGTAAGAACACTCGAGAGCTACAGGGTGTTGCGTTCCTAACCTCGGCGAGGCCGTGCTCCAACTACGGCACACTTAGAGGAACCGTCCGCAACACCGTCACTCGACCGAGACCCCCTCGAAGACCCGGAACCAAGGCTTTTGAACATCTGCCGAAGTAACAAACGAAACTGAGTCTTTGTCTTCCTTTTTCCTCTGACATCGAGAGTAACTGCTACTGCCAAGTGTTAGGGCAGGAAGCTAAAGACCTTCCATACTTCCTAAAGAGAGTATGAGAGGTTTCCAGAAAACGCAAGCAAGAGACGGCGGCCCTCATTTAAGCCATCATTCACGGATGTGACAATTAAGCGATTCATGGAGGAGCTCCAAATAGCCGGGAGAAGTGCCCCACTACGCTTTTGGAGAAGACAACGCAGCAAGGCCAGGAAAACGGTCTTAAACCAGACACTGATCAAGCAATAAATGCAGGTGATCTAAGCTGATGGGAGCACAGTGCATCCTGTTCATTGAATGATGGCTTAAAAACCTGCTTGAGTTCAATGGGCCAAAGACACAGGGGCGAAAAACAGTCCAAAGAAGGAAGAGGAAAAAGATCCCGAAAGGAAAAACAAGGAGAAAATTCCGGTTGACCTTCGACCAACTCCGACAGACAGAGAATTTACAAGAGAAGCACACAAGGCACGCGTTAAACTACTCTATAAGGGAAAGGGAGATTTTCAGAGCAAGCCTCCAACGATGGGCGGAGAGGTATGGGGTGCTCGGTGAGTTACAGAACGGCTTCCACACGGGAAGGCTCATAGAGGATAATATATATTCGTAATCACGCAGTGCATTGAGGTGGCGACCCGGCAAGGGAGAAAGCTCTATGCAGGATTCCTGGAGATTTCAAAGGCGTATGACAGAGTGAATCAGGGTACGCTCAAGAGAAGACTGCAGCAGCTGAGTTTGAACGAAACGGACGTCGAACTCCTGCAAGCACTAGACACCGGGATGTATGTGCAAGCGGAATGGAAGGAACAAAATTCAGACTGAATTAAAAGGTTAAAAGCGCGAGAGAAACGAGGACAATCAAGTCACAAAGACAACAGGGCAGGCGTTGAGAAGCGTACGCCTGTTCTGTCGTCTTTGTGTCTTATTTTCCTAATTTTGTTTGCGTTTTTAACCTTTAAATTCAATATGAACCAACTCGCCCAAACCCAATTTTAATGCAAAATTCAAAGCAGATGTCAGTGTCAAGAGGCCTTGAGGCGGGCTACCCTCTCTCTCCTCTGCTTTTTATTTTGCATATAACTCCAATCGAAAAAGCTCTGGAGCAGAGGCTTCGACTTGTCATACAGATTGAGGGGGCATGGAAGACACGGAAGTTTTATGGGGGGCTCTAACTCTCATGTTCGGCGATGGCCTGGTACTGTTTGCCGACTCACCAGAGGACCTGCAGTAGTACGTGGACATACGTGGAGAGCTGTGCACGATCCTCAAGCTACAGTTTAACCAAAACAAGTGTGTGGTCCTTGAGTGGGGATGTTGGAACCAGTAAAATGGGTAGCAAGGGGACCAACTATGGGCCTTACGAAAGGGAGAGTTAGGAGGTGCGACGCAACTAAATACCTGAGGGTGACCCTTAATGCGAGCCCGAACTACCTAGCAGGCCATGAGCAGGTCGAGAAGACAACTGCACTCAGGGGAACGTGTGTCCTGGCAGGACACACAGCCCACCTCGGCGGTACAACTGCCGGGGTGGGCTCGGCAGTTGTACCGCCATGCAGCGATTAACGCCGTTCCCATTCATTGTACAGGTGCTAGCTGCTACCTGCCTCCTACAGCTTTATGAAGCAACCAGCGTCAGCGTCGTTTCCCGTGGCGGACTCCCTGTCCGTCGCGGCCTACCACCGCCAACAGTCGACCAGAAAGACACGGACGAAGCAAGAGACATCGCTACCGTGAAATTTGTGGACTATCAGCCGCCATTTCCGTCATCGACATCGCAGCCGCCATGGCTATAAGAGGGCCCGCCCCTCCCCCGCCGCTTCGTGGGCTCGGCAGTTGTACCGCCATGCAGCGATTAACGCCGTTCCCATTCATTGTACAGGTGCTAGCTGCTACCTGCCTCCTACAGCTTTATGAAGCAACCAGCGTCAGCGTCGTTTCCCGTGGCGGACTCCCTGTCCGTCGCGGCCTACCACCGCCAACAGTCACCCAGAAAGACACGGACGAAGCAAGAGACATCGCTACCGTGAAATTTGTGGACTATCAGCCGCCATTTCCGTCATCGACATCGCAGCCGCCATGGCTATAAGAGGGCCCGCCCCTCCCCCGCCGCTTCGTGGGCTCGGCAGTTGTACCGCCATGCAGCGATTAACGCCGTTCCCATTCATTGTACAGGTGCTAGCTGCTACCTGCCTCCTACAGCTTTATGAAGCAACCAGCGTCAGCGTCGTTTCCCGTGGCGGACTCCCTGTCCGTCGCGGCCTACCACCGCCAACAGTCACCCAGAAAGACACGGACGAAGCAAGAGACATCGCTACCGTGAAATTTGTGGACTATCAGCCGCCATTTCCGTCATCGACATCGCAGCCGCCATGGCTATAAGAGGGCCCGCCCTCCCCGCCGCTTCGTGGGCTCGGCAGTTGTACCGCCATGCAGCGATTAACGCCGTTCCCATTCATTGTACAGGTGCTAGCTGCTACCTGCCTCCTACAGCTTTATGAAGCAACCAGCGTCAGCGTCGTTTCCCGTGGCGGACTCCCTGTCCGTCGCGGCCTACCACCGCCAACAGTCACCCAGAAAGACACGGACGAAGCAAGAGACATCGCTACCGTGAAATTTGTGGACTATCAGCCGCCATTTCCGTCATCGACATCGCAGCCGCCATGGCTATAAGAGGGCCCGCCCCTCCCCCGCCGCTTCGTGGGCTCGGCAGTTGTACCGCCATGCAGCGATTAACGCCGTTCCCATTCATTGTACAGGTGCTAGCTGCTACCTGCCTCCTACAGCTTTATGAAGCAACCAGCGTCAGCGTCGTTTCCCGTGGCGGACTCCCTGTCCGTCGCGGCCTACCACCGCCAACAGTCGACCCAGAAAGACACGGACGAAGCAAGAGACATCGCTACCGTGAAATTTGTGGACTATCAGCCGCCATTTCCGTCATCGACATCGCAGCCGCCATGGCTATAAGAGGGCCCGCCCCTCCCCGCCGCTTCGTGGGCTCGGCAGTTGTACCGCCATGCAGCGATTAACGCCGTTCCCATTCATTGTACAGGTGCTAGCTGCTACCTGCCTCCTACAGCTTTATGAAGCAACCAGCGTCAGCGTCGTTTCCCGTGGCGGACTCCCTGTCCGTCGCGGCCTACCACCGCCAACAGTCACCCAGAAAGACACGGACGAAGCAAGAGACATCGCTACCGTGAAATTTGTGGACTATCAGCCGCCATTTCCGTCATCGACATCGCAGCCGCCATGGCTATAAGAGGGCCCGCCCCTCCCCCGCCGCTTCGTGGGCTCGGCAGTTGTACCGCCATGCAGCGATTAACGCCGTTCCCATTCATTGTACAGGTGCTAGCTGCTACCTGCCTCCTACAGCTTTATGAAGCAACCAGCGTCAGCGTCGTTTCCCGTGGCGGACTCCCTGTCCGTCGCGGCCTACCACCGCCAACAGTCGACCCAGAAAGACACGGACGAAGCAAGAGACATCGCTACCGTGAAATTTGTGGACTATCAGCCGCCATTTCCGTCATCGACATCGCAGCCGCCATGGCTATAAGAGGGCCCGCCCCTCCCCCGCCGCTTCGTGGGCTCGGCAGTTGTACCGCCATGCAGCGATTAACGCCGTTCCCATTCATTGTACAGGTGCTAGCTGCTACCTGCCTCCTACAGCTTTATGAAGCAACCAGCGTCAGCGTCGTTTCCCGTGGCGGACTCCCTGTCCGTCGCGGCCTACCACCGCCAACAGTCGACCCAGAAAGACACGGACGAAGCAAGAGACATCGCTACCGTGAAATTTGTGGACTATCAGCCGCCATTTCCGTCATCGACATCGCAGCCGCCATGGCTATAAGAGGGCCCGCCCCTCCCCCGCCGCTTCGTGGGCTCGGCAGTTGTACCGCCATGCAGCGATTAACGCCGTTCCCATTCATTGTACAGGTGCTAGCTGCTACCTGCCTCCTACAGCTTTATGAAGCAACCAGCGTCAGCGTCGTTTCCCGTGGCGGACTCCCTGTCCGTCGCGGCCTACCACCGCCAACAGTCACCCAGAAAGACACGGACGAAGCAAGAGACATCGCTACCGTGAAATTTGTGGACTATCAGCCGCCATTTCCGTCATCGACATCGCAGCCGCCATGGCTATAAGAGGGCCCGCCCCTCCCCCGCCGCTTCGTGGGCTCGGCAGTTGTACCGCCATGCAGCGATTAACGCCGTTCCCATTCATTGTACAGGTGCTAGCTGCTACCTGCCTCCTACAGCTTTATGAAGCAACCAGCGTCAGCGTCGTTTCCCGTGGCGGACTCCCTGTCCGTCGCGGCCTACCACCGCCAACAGTCGACCCAGAAAGACACGGACGAAGCAAGAGACATCGCTACCGTGAAATTTGTGGACTATCAGCCGCCATTTCCGTCATCGACATCGCAGCCGCCATGGCTATAAGAGGGCCCGCCCTCCCCCGCCGCTTCGTGGGCTCGGCAGTTGTACCGCCATGCAGCGATTAACGCCGTTCCCATTCATTGTACAGGTGCTAGCTGCTACCTGCCTCCTACAGCTTTATGAAGCAACCAGCGTCAGCGTCGTTTCCCGTGGCGGACTCCCTGTCCGTCGCGGCCTACCACCGCCAACAGTCGACCCAGAAAGACACGGACGAAGCAAGAGACATCGCTACCGTGAAATTTGTGGACTATCAGCCGCCATTTCCGTCATCGACATCGCAGCCGCCATGGCTATAAGAGGGCCCGCCCCTCCCCCGCCGCTTCGTGGGCTCGGCAGTTGTACCGCCATGCAGCGATTAACGCCGTTCCCATTCATTGTACAGGTGCTAGCTGCTACCTGCCTCCTACAACTTTATGAAGCAACCAGCGTCAGCGTCGTTTCCCGTGGCGGACTCCCTGTCCGTCGCGGCCTACCACCGCCAACAGTCACCCAGAAAGACACGGACGAAGCAAGAGACATCGCTACCGTGAAATTTGTGGACTATCAGCCGCCATTTCCGTCATCGACATCGCAGCCGCCATGGCTATAAGAGGGCCCGCCCCTCCCCCGCCGCTTCGTGGGCTCGGCAGTTGTACCGCCATGCAGCGATTAACGCCGTTCCCATTCATTGTACAGGTGCTAGCTGCTACCTGCCTCCTACAGCTTTATGAAGCAACCAGCGTCAGCGTCGTTTCCCGTGGCGGACTCCCTGTCCGTCGCGGCCTACCACCGCCAACAGTCGACCCAGAAAGACACGGACGAAGCAAGAGACATCGCTACCGTGAAATTTGTGGACTATCAGCCGCCATTTCCGTCATCGACATCGCAGCCGCCATGGCTATAAGAGGGCCCGCCCCTCCCCCGCCGCTTCGTGGGCTCGGCAGTTGTACCGCCATGCAGCGATTAACGCCGTTCCCATTCATTGTACAGGTGCTAGCTGCTACCTGCCTCCTACAGCTTTATGAAGCAACCAGCGTCAGCGTCGTTTCCCGTGGCGGACTCCCTGTCCGTCGCGGCCTACCACCGCCAACAGTCACCCAGAAAGACACGGACGAAGCAAGAGACATCGCTACCGTGAAATTTGTGGACTATCAGCCGCCATTTCCGTCATCGACATCGCAGCCGCCATGGCTATAAGAGGGCCCGCCCCTCCCCCGCCGCTTCGTGGGCTCGGCAGTTGTACCGCCATGCAGCGATTAACGCCGTTCCCATTCATTGTACAGGTGCTAGCTGCTACCTGCCTCCTACAGCTTTATGAAGCAACCAGCGTCAGCGTCGTTTCCCGTGGCGGACTCCCTGTCCGTCGCGGCCTACCACCGCCAACAGTCACCCAGAAAGACACGGACGAAGCAAGAGACATCGCTACCGTGAAATTTGTGGACTATCAGCCGCCATTTCCGTCATCGACATCGCAGCCGCCATGGCTATAAGAGGGCCCGCCCCTCCCCCGCCGCTTCGTGGGCTCGGCAGTTGTACCGCCATGCAGCGATTAACGCCGTTCCCATTCATTGTACAGGTGCTAGCTGCTACCTGCCTCCTACAGCTTTATGAAGCAACCAGCGTCAGCGTCGTTTCCCGTGGCGGACTCCCTGTCCGTCGCGGCCTACCACCGCCAACAGTCACCCAGAAAGACACGGACGAAGCAAGAGACATCGCTACCGTGAAATTTGTGGACTATCAGCCGCCATTTCCGTCATCGACATCGCAGCCGCCATGGCTATAAGAGGGCCCGCCCCTCCCCCGCCGCTTCGTGGGCTCGGCAGTTGTACCGCCATGCAGCGATTAACGCCGTTCCCATTCATTGTACAGGTGCTAGCTGCTACCTGCCTCCTACAGCTTTATGAAGCAACCAGCGTCAGCGTCGTTTCCCGTGGCGGACTCCCTGTCCGTCGCGGCCTACCACCGCCAACAGTCACCCAGAAAGACACGGACGAAGCAAGAGACATCGCTACCGTGAAATTTGTGGACTATCAGCCGCCATTTCCGTCATCGACATCGCAGCCGCCATGGCTATAAGAGGGCCCGCCCCTCCCCGCCGCTTCGTGGGCTCGGCAGTTGTACCGCCATGCAGCGATTAACGCCGTTCCCATTCATTGTACAGGTGCTGGCTGCTACCTGCCTCCTACAGCTTTATGAAGCAACCAGCGTCAGCGTCGTTTCCCGTGGCGGACTCCCTGTCCGTCGCGGCCTACCACCGCCAACAGTCACCCAGAAAGACACGGACGAAGCAAGAGACATCGCTACCGTGAAATTTGTGGACTATCAGCCGCCATTTCCGTCATCGACATCGCAGCCGCCATGGCTATAAGAGGGCCCGCCCCTCCCCGCCGCTTCGTGGGCTCGGCAGTTGTACCGCCATGCAGCGATTAACGCCGTTCCCATTCATTGTACAGGTGCTAGCTGCTACCTGCCTCCTACAGCTTTATGAAGCAACCAGCGTCAGCGTCGTTTCCCGTGGCGGACTCCCTGTCCGTCGCGGCCTACCACCGCCAACAGTCACCCAGAAAGACACGGACGAAGCAAGAGACATCGCTACCGTGAAATTTGTGGACTATCAGCCGCCATTTCCGTCATCGACATCGCAGCCGCCATGGCTATAAGAGGGCCCGCCCCTCCCCCGCCGCTTCGTGGGCTCGGCAGTTGTACCGCCATGCAGCGATTAACGCCGTTCCCATTCATTGTACAGGTGCTAGCTGCTACCTGCCTCCTACAGCTTTATGAAGCAACCAGCGTCAGCGTCGTTTCCCGTGGCGGACTCCCTGTCCGTCGCGGCCTACCACCGCCAACAGTCGACCCAGAAAGACACGGACGAAGCAAGAGACATCGCTACCGTGAAATTTGTGGACTATCAGCCGCCATTTCCGTCATCGACATCGCAGCCGCCATGGCTATAAGAGGGCCCGCCCCTCCCCCGCCGCTTCGTGGGCTCGGCAGTTGTACCGCCATGCAGCGATTAACGCCGTTCCCATTCATTGTACAGGTGCTAGCTGCTACCTGCCTCCTACAGCTTTATGAAGCAACCAGCGTCAGCGTCGTTTCCCGTGGCGGACTCCTGTCCGTCGCGGCCTACCACCGCCAACAGTCACCCAGAAAGACACGGACGAAGCAAGAGACATCGCTACCGTGAAATTTGTGGACTATCAGCCGCCATTTCCGTCATCGACATCGCAGCCGCCATGGCTATAAGAGGCCCGCCCCTCCCCCGCCGCTTCGTGGGCTCGGCAGTTGTACCGCCATGCAGCGATTAACGCCGTTCCCATTCATTGTACAGGTGCTAGCTGCTACCTGCCTCCTACAGCTTTATGAAGCAACCAGCGTCAGCGTCGTTTCCCGTGGCGGACTCCCTGTCCGTCGCGGCCTACCACCGCCAACAGTCACCCAGAAAGACACGGACGAAGCAAGAGACATCGCTACCGTGAAATTTGTGGACTATCAGCCGCCATTTCCGTCATCGACATCGCAGCCGCCATGGCTATAAGAGGGCCCGCCCCTCCCCGCCGCTTCGTGGGCTCGGCAGTTGTACCGCCATGCAGCGATTAACGCCGTTCCCATTCATTGTACAGGTGCTAGCTGCTACCTGCCTCCTACAGCTTTATGAAGCAACCAGCGTCAGCGTCGTTTCCCGTGGCGGACTCCTGTCCGTCGCGGCCTACCACCGCCAACAGTCACCCAGAAAGACACGGACGAAGCAAGAGACATCGCTACCGTGAAATTTGTGGACTATCAGCCGCCATTTCCGTCATCGACATCGCAGCCGCCATGGCTATAAGAGGGCCCGCCCCTCCCCCGCCGCTTCGTGGGCTCGGCAGTTGTACCGCCATGCAGCGATTAACGCCGTTCCCATTCATTGTACAGGTGCTAGCTGCTACCTGCCTCCTACAGCTTTATGAAGCAACCAGCGTCAGCGTCGTTTCCCGTGGCGGACTCCCTGTCCGTCGCGGCCTACCACCGCCAACAGTCGACCCAGAAAGACACGGACGAAGCAAGAGACATCGCTACCGTGAAATTTGTGGACTATCAGCCGCCATTTCCGTCATCGACATCGCAGCCGCCATGGCTATAAGAGGGCCCGCCCCTCCCCGCCGCTTCGTGGGCTCGGCAGTTGTACCGCCATGCAGCGATTAACGCCGTTCCCATTCATTGTACAGGTGCTAGCTGCTACCTGCCTCCTACAACTTTATGAAGCAACCAGCGTCAGCGTCGTTTCCCGTGGCGGACTCCTGTCCGTCGCGGCCTACCACCGCCAACAGTCACCCAGAAAGACACGGACGAAGCAAGAGACATCGCTACCGTGAAATTTGTGGACTATCAGCCGCCATTTCCGTCATCGACATCGCAGCCGCCATGGCTATAAGGGCCCGCCCCTCCCCACCGCTTCGTGGGCTCGGCAGTTGTACCGCCATGCAGCGATTAACGCCGTTCCCATTCATTGTACAGGTGCTAGCTGCTACTTGCCTCCTACAGCTTTATGAAGCAACCAGCGTCAGCGTCGTTTCCCGTGGCGGACTCCTGTCCGTCGCGGCCTACCACCGCCAACAGTCGACCCAGAAAGACACGGACGAAGCAAGAGACATCGCTACCGTGAAATTTGTGGACTATCAGCCGCCATTTCCGTCATCGACATCGCAGCCGCCATGGCTATAAGAGGGCCCGCCCTCCCCGCCGCTTCGTGGGCTCGGCAGTTGTACCGCCATGCAGCGATTAACGCCGTTCCCATTCATTGTACAGGTGCTAGCTGCTACCTGCCTCCTACAGCTTTATGAAGCAACCAGCGTCAGCGTCGTTTCCCGTGGCGGACTCCTGTCCGTCGCGGCCTACCACCGCCAACAGTCGACCCAGAAAGACACGGACGAAGCAAGAGACATCGCTACCGTGAAATTTGTGGACTATCAGCCGCCATTTCCGTCATCGACATCGCAGCCGCCATGGCTATAAGAGGGCCCGCCCTCTCCCCGCCGCTTCGTGGGCTCGGCAGTTGTACCGCCATGCAGCGATTAACGCCGTTCCCATTCATTGTACAGGTGCTAGCTGCTACCTGCCTCCTACAACTTTATGAAGCAACCAGCGTCAGCGTCGTTTCCCGTGGCGGACTCCCTGTCCGTCGCGGCCTACCACCGCCAACAGTCGACCAGAAAGACACTGGACGAAGCAAGAGACATCGCTACCGTGGAATTTCGTGGACTATCAGCCGCCATTTCCGTCATCGACATCGCAGCCGCCATGGCTATAAAGGGCCCGCCCCTCCCCCGCCGCTTCGTGGGCTCGGCAGTTGTACCGCCATGCAGCGATTAACGCCGTTCCCATTCATTGTACAGGTGCTCAGCCGCTACCTGCCTCCTACAGCTTTATGAAGCAACCAGCGTCAGCGTCGTTTCCCGTGGCGGACTCCTGTCCGTCGCGGCCTACCACCGCCAACAGTCACCCAGAAAGACACGGACGAAAGCAAGAGACATCGCTACCGTGAAATTTGTGGACTATCAGCCGCCACTTCCGTCATCGACATCGCAGCCGCCATGGCTATAAGAGGCCCGCCCCTCCCCCGCCGCTTCGTGGGCTCGGCAGTTGTACCGCCATGCAGCGATTAACGCCGTTCCCATTCATTGTACAGGTGCTAGCTGCTACCCGCCTCCTACAGCTTTATGAAGCGACCAGCGTCAGCGTCGTTTCCCCGTGGCGGACTCCCTGTCCGTCGCGGCCTACCACCGCCAACAGTCGCCCAGAAAGACACGGACGAAGCAAGAGACATCGCTACCGTGAAATTTGTGACTATCAGCCGCCATTTCCGTCATCGATATCGCAGCCGCCATGGCTATAAGAGGGCCCGCCCTTCCCCGCGCTTCGTGGGCTCGGCAGTTGCACCGCCATGCAGCGATTAACGCCGTTCCCATCCATTGTGCAGGTGCTAGCTGCTACCTGCCTCTACAGCTTTATGAAGCAACCAGCGTCAGCGTCGTTTCCCGTGGCGGACTCCTGTCCGTCGCGGCCTACCACCGCCAACAGTCACCCAGAAAGACACGGACGAAGCAAAGAGCATCGCTATCGCTGGAGATTTGTGGACTATCAGCCGCCATTTCCGTCATCGACATCGCAGCCGCCATGGCTATAAGAGGGCCCGCCCTCCCACGCCGCTTCGTGGGCTCGGCAGTTGTACCGCCATGCAGCGATTAACGCCGTTCCCATTCATTGTACAGGTGCTAGCTGCTACCTGCCTCCTACAGCTCTATGAAGCAACCAGCGTCAGCGTCGTTTCCCAGTGGCGGACTCCCTGTCCGTCGCGGCCTACCACCGCCAGCAGTCGACCAGAGAGATACGGACGAAGCAAGAACATCGCTACAGTGAATTGTGGACTATCAGCCGCCATTTCCGTCATCGACATCGCAGCCGCCGCGCGCCCTCCCCCGCCGCTTCGTGGCTCGGCAGTTGTACCGCCATGCAGCGATTAACGCCGTTCCCATTCATTGCTACAGGTGCAGCTGCCACCTGCCTCCCACAGCTTTGTGGCAACCGGCGTCACCGCCGTTTCCCGTGGCGGATCGCACTACCGGCGCCATTTCCGTCATCGACATCGCTGCCGCCATGGCTATAAGGACCCGCCCCTCCCCCACCGCTTCGTGGGCTCGCGAACTAGTTGCTAGCGCCATGCCGCGATTAACGCCGTTCCCATTCATTGTACAGGTGCTGGCTGCTACCGCGCTCCTGCAACTGATGGAAGACAACCCAGCGTCAGCGTCGTTTCCGCCTGGCGGACTCCTGTCCGTCGCGGCCTACCTACGCCAACAGTCGACCCAGAAAGACACGGACGAAGCGAGAGACATCGCTATCCTGCGTGAAGAGTTACAGTGGACTATCAGCCGCCATTTCCGTCATCGACATCGCAGCCGCCATGGCTATAAAGGCCCGCCCCTCCCGCCGCTTCGTGGGCTCGGCAGTTGTACCGCCATGCAGCGATTAACGCCGTTCCCATTCATTGTACAGGTGCTAGCATGCTGCCTGCCTCCCACAGCTTTATGAAGCAACCAGCGTCAGCGTCGTTTCTCGTGGCGGACTCCCTGTCCGTCGCGGCCTACTACCGCCAACAGTCACCCAGAAAGACACGGACGAAGCAAGAGACATCGCTACCGTGAAATTTGTGGACTATCAGCCGCCACTTTCCGTCATCGACATCGCTGCCGCCATGGCTATAAAAGGGCCCGCCCCTCCCCGCCGCTTCGTGGGCTCGGCAGTTGTACCGCCATGCAGCGATTAACGCCGTTCCCATTCATTGCATAGTGCAGGTGCTAGCTGCTACCTGCCTCCTACAGCTTTATGAAGCAACCAGCGTCAGCGTCGTTTCCCGTGGCGGACTCCTGTCCGTCGCGGCCTACCACCGCCAACAGTCACCCAGAAAGACACGGACGAAGCAAGAGACATCGCTACCGTGAAATTTGTGGACTATCAGCCGCCATTTCCGTCATCGACATCGCTGCCGCCATGGCTATAAAAGGGCCCGCCCTCCCCCGCCGCTTCGTGGGCTCGGCAGTTGTACCGCCATGCAGCGATTAACGCCGTTCCCATTCATTGTACAGGTAGCTAGCTGCTACCTGCCTCCTACTGGCTTTATGAAGCAACCAGCGTCAGCGTCGTTTCCCGTGGCGGACTCCTGTCCGTCGCGGCCTACCACCGCCAACAGTCACCCAGAAAGACACGGACGAAGCAAGAGACATCGCTATTGTGAAATTTGTGGACAATCAGCCGCCATTTCCGTCATCGACACCGCAGCCGCCATGGCTATGGAGGGCCCGCCCCTCCCCGCCGCTTCGTGGGCTCGGCAGTTGTACCGCCATGCAGCGATTAACGCCGTTCCCATTCATTGTACAGGTGCTAGCTGCTACCTGCCTCCTACAACTTTATGAAGCACCAGCGTCAGCGTCGTTCCCGTGGCGGACTTCCTGTCCGTCGCGGCCTACCACCGCCAACAGTCACCCAGAAAGACACGGACGAAGCAAGAGACATCGCTACCGTGAAATTTGTGGACTATCAGCCGCCATTTCCGTCATCGATCATCGCTGCCGCCATGGCTATAAAAGGGCCCGCCCTCCCCCGCTGCTTCGTGGGCTCGGCAGTTGTACCGCCATGCAGCGATTAACGCCGTTCTATTCATTGTACAGGTGCTAGCTACATCGCCCCTACAATTTATGCAAGCAACCAGCGTCAGCGTCGTTTCCCGTGGCGGACTCCCTGTCCGTCGCGGCCTACCACCGCCAACAGTCACCCAGAAAGACACGGACGAAGCAAGAGACATCGCTACCGTGAAATTTGTGGACTATCAGCCGCCATTTCCGTCATCGACATCGCTGCCGCCATGGCTATAAAGGGGCCCGCCCCTCCCCCGCCGCTTCGTGGGCTCGGCAGTTGTACCGCCATGCAGCGATTAACGCCGTTCCCATTCATTGTACAGGTGCTATTAGCTGCTACCTGCCTCCTACAGCTTTATGAAGCAGCCAGCGTCAGCAGTCGTTTCCCGTGGCGGACTCCTGTCCTGTCACGGCCTACCACCGCCAACAGTCACCCAGAAAGACACTGGACGAAGCAAGAGACATCGCTACCGTGAAATTCTGTGGACTATCAGCCGCTATTTCCGTCATCGACATCGCCGCCGCCATGGCTATAAAAGGGCCCGCCCCTCCCCGCCGCTTCGTGGGCTCGGCAGTTGTACCGCCATGCAGCGATTAACGCCGTTCTCATTCATTGTACAGGTGCCAGCTGCTACCTGCCTCCTACAACTTTATGAAACAGACCAGCGTCAGCGTCGTTTCCCGTGGCGGACTCTCTGTCCGTCGCGGCCTACCACCGCCAACAGTCACCCAGAAAGACACGGACGAAGCAAGAGACATCGCTACTGTGAAATTTGTGGACCATCAGCCGCCATTTCCGTCATCGACATCGCTGCCGCCATGGCTATAAAGGGCCCGCCCTCCCCCGCCGCTTCGTGGGCTCGGCAGTTGTACCGCCATGCAGCGATTAACGCCGTTCCCATTCATTGTACAGTGTGCTAGCTGCTACCTGCCTCCTGCAGCTTTATGAAGCAACCAGCGTCAGCGTCGTTTCCCGTGGCGGACTCCTCGTCCGTCGCGGCCTACCACCGCCAGCAGTCACCAGAAAGACACGGACCGAAGCAAGAGACATCGCTACCGTGAAATTTGTGGACTATCAGCCGCCACTTCCGTCATGCGACATCGCTGCCGCCATGGCTATAAGAGGGCCCGCCCCTCCCCGCCGCTTCGTGGGCTCGGCGGTTGTACCGCCATGCCAGCGATTAACGCCGTTCCCATTCATTGTACAGGTGCTCAGCTGCTACCTGCCTCCTACAGCTTTATGAAGCAACCAGCGTCAGCGTCGTTTCCCGTGGCGGACTCCCTGTCCGTCGCGGCCTACACCGCCAACAGTCACCCAGAAAGACACGGACGAAGCAAGAGACATCGCTACCGTGAAATTTGTGGACTATCAGCACGCCATTTCCGTCATCGACATCGCAGCCGCCCATGGCTACAAAGGCCCGCCCCTCCACGCCGCTTCGTGGGCTCGGCAGTTGTACCGCCATGCAGCGATTAACGCCGTTCCCATTCATTGTACAGGTGCTAGCTGCTACCTGCCTCTACAGCTTTATGAAGCAGCCAGCGTCGCGTCGTTTCCCGTGGCGGACCCTGTCCGTCGCGGCCTACCACCGCCAACAGTCACCAGAAAGACACGGACGAAGCAAGAGACATCGCTACCGTGAAATTTGTGGACGTCATCAGCCGCCATTTCCGTCATCGACATCGCTGCCGCCATGGCTATAAGGGCCGCCCTCCCCCGCCGCTTCGTGGCTCGGCAGTTGTACCGCCATGCAGCGATTAACGCCGTTCCCATTCATTGTACAGGTGCTAGCTGCTACCTGCCTCCTACAGCTTTATGATAGCAACCAGCGTCAGCGTCGTTTCCCGTGCGACTCTGTCCGTCGCGGCCTACCACCGCTAACAGTCACCCAGAAAGGCACGGACGGAGCGTGAGACATCGCTACCGTGAAATTTGTGGACTATCAGCCGCCATTTCCGTCATCGACATCGCTGCCGCCATGGCTATAAAGGGCCCGCCCTCCCCCGCCGCTTCGTGGACTCGGCGGCTGTACCGCCATACAGCGATTAACGCCGTTCCCATTCATTGTACAGGTGCTAGCTCGCTACCTGCCTCACAGCTTTATGAAGCAACCAGCGTCAGCGTCGTTCCCGTGGCGGACTCCTGTCCGTCGCGGCCTACCACCGCCAACAGTCGCAGAAAGACACGGACGAAGCAAGAGACATCGCTACCGTGAAATTTGTGGACAATCAGCCGCCATTTCCGTCATCGACATCGCAGCCGCCATGGCTATAAAAGGGCCGCCCTCCCCCGCCGCTTCGTGGGCTCGGCAGTTGCACTCGCCATGCAGCGATTAACGCCGTTCCCATTCGTTGCTGCAGGTGCTGGCTGCTACCTGCCTCTACAACTTTATGGAAGCAACCAGCGTCAGCGTCGTTTCCCGTGGCGGACTCCTGTCCGTCGCGGCCTACCACCGCCAACAGTCACCCAGAAAGACACGGACGAAGCAAGAGACATCGCTACCGTGGAAATTTGTGGACTATCAGCCGCCATTTCCGTCATCGACATCGCAGCCGCCATGGCTATAGAGGCCCGCCCCTCCCCGCCGCTTCGTGGGCTCGGCAGTTGTACCGCCATGCAGCGATTAACGCCGTTCCCATTCATTGTACAGGTGCTAGCTGCTGCCTGCCTCCTACAGCTTTATGAAGCAACCAGCGTCAGCGTCGTTTCCCGTGGCGGACTCCCTGTCCGTCGCGGCCTACCACCGCCAACAGTCACCCAGAAAGACACGGACGAAGCAAGAGACATCGCTACCGTGAAATTTGTGGACTATCAGCCGCCATTTCCGTCATCGACATCGCTGCCGCCATGGCTATAAAAGGGCCCGCCCCTCCCCCGCCGCTTCGTGGGCTCGGCAGTTGTACCGCCATGCAGCGATTAACGCCGTTCCCATTCATTGCTACAGGTGCTAGCTGCTACCTGCCTCCTACAGCTTTATGAAGCAACCAGCGTCAGCGTCGTTTCCCGTGGCGGACTCCCTGTCCGTCGCGGCCTACCACCGCCAACAGTCACCCAGAAAGACACGGACGAAGCAAGAGACATCGCTACCGTGAAATTTGTGGACTATCAGCCGCCATTTCCGTCATCGACATCGCTGCCGCCATGGCTATAAGGGCCCGCCCCTCCCCCGCCGCTTCGTGGGCTCGGCAGTTGTACCGCCATGCAGCGATTAACGCCGTTCCCATTCATTGTACAGGTGCTAGCTGCTACCTGCACTCCTGCAACTTTGTGAAGCAACCAGCGTCAGCGTCGTTTCCCGTGGCGGACTCCTGTCCGTCGCGGCCTACCACCGCCAACAGTCACCCAGAAAGACACGGACGAAGCAAGAGACATCGCTATTGTGAAATTTGTGGACAATCAGCCGCCATTTCCGTCATCGACACCGCAGCCGCCATGGCTATAAAAGGGCCCGCCCCTCCCCCGCCGCTTCGTGGGCTCGGCAGTTGTACCGCCATGCAGCGATTAACGCCGTTCCCATTCATTGTACAGGTGCTGGCACAGCTGCCTCCCTCCAACTTTATGAAGCAACCAGCGTCAGCGTCGTTTCCCGTGGCGGACTCCTGTCCGTCGCGGCTTACCACCGCCAACAGTCACCCAGAAAGACACGGACGAAGCAAGAGACATCGCTACCGTGAAATTTGTGGACTATCAGCCGCCATTTCCGTCATCGACATCGCTGCCGCCATGGCTATAAAAGGGCCCGCCCCTCCCCTGCCGCTTCGTGGGCTCGGCAGTTGACCGCCATGCGGCGATTAACGCCGTTCCCATTCATTGTACAGGTGCTAGCTGCTACCTTGCCTCCTACAGCTTTATGAAGCAACCAGCGTCGGCGCGTCGTTTCCACGTGGCGGACTCCTGTCCGTCACGGCCTACCACCGCCAACAGTCACCCAGAAAGACACGGACGAAGCAAGAGACATCGCTACCGTAGAAATTTGTGGACTATCAGCCGCCATTTCGTCATCGACATCGCTGCCGCCATGGCTATAAAAGGCCCGCCTCTCCCCCGCCGCTTCGTGGGCTCGGCAGTTGTACCGCCATGCAGCGATTAACGCCGTTCCCATTCATTGCACAGGTGCTAGCTGCTACCTGCCTCCTACAGCTTTATGAAGCAACCAGCGTCAGCGTCGTTTCCCGTGGCGGACTCCTGTCCGTCGCGGCCTACCACCGCCAACAGTCACCCAGAAAGACACGGACGAAGCAAGAGACATCGCTATGTGTGAAATTTGTGGACAATCAGCCGCCATTTCCGTCATCGACACCGCAGCCGCCATGGCTATAAAAGGGCCCGCCCCTCCCCCGCCAGCTTCGTGGGCTCGGCAGTTGTACCGCCATGCAGCGATTAACGCCGTTCCCATTCATTGTACAGGTGTAGCTGCTACCTGCCTCCTACAGCTTTATGAAGCAACCAGCGTCAGCGTCGTTTCCCGTGGCGGACTCCCTGTCCGTCACGGCCTACCACCGCCAACAGTCACCCAGAAAGACACGGACGAAGCAAGAGACATCGCTACCGTGAAATTTGTGGACTATCAGCCGCGCATTTCCGTCATCGACATCGCTGCCGCCATGGCTATAAAAGGGCCCGCCCCTCCCCCGCCGCTTCGTGGGCTCGGCAGTTGTACCGCCATGCAGCGATTAACGCCGTTCCCATTCATTGTACAGGTGCTAGCTACTACTCGCCTCCTACAACTTTATGAAGCAACCAGCGTCAGCGTCGTTTCCCGTGGCGGACTCCCTGTCCGTCGCGGCCTACCACCGCCAACAGTCACCCAGAAAGACACGGACGAAGCAAGAGACATCGCTATTGTGAAATTTGTGGACAATCAGCCGCCATTTCCGTCATCGACATCGCCGCCGCCATGGCTATAAAAGGGCCTGCCCCTCCCCGCTGCTTCGTGGGCTCGGCAGTTGTACCGCCATGCAGCGATTAACGCCGTTCCCATTCATTGTACAGGTGCTAGCTGCTACTTGCCTCCTACAACTTTATGAAGCAACCAGCGTCAGCGTCGTTTCCCGTGGCGGACTCCTGTCCGTCACGGCCTACCACCGCCAACAGTCACTTCCAGAAAGACACTGGACGAAGCACGAGACATCGCTAATGCGGAATTTTGTGGACCATCAGCCGCCATTTCCGTCATCGACACCACCGCAGCCGCCATGGCTATAAAAGGGCCCGCCCCTCCCCCGCCGCTTTCGTGGGCTCGGCAGTTGTACCGCCATGCAGCGATTAACGACGCCGTTCCCATTCATTGGGGGCTACAGGAGCCAAGCCGCTGCCTGCCTCCCTACAGCTTTATGAAGCAGCCAGCGTCAGCGTCGTTTCCCGTGGCAGGACTCCCCGTCCGTCGCGGCTCTACCACCGCCAACAGTCGCCCAGAAAGACACGGACAGAAGCAAGAGACATCGCTATTGTGAAATTTGTGGACAATCAGCCGCCATTTCCGTCATCGACATCGCTGCCGCCATGGCATATAAAGAGGCCCGCCCCTCCCCCGCCGCTTCGTGGCCTCGGCAGTTGTACCGCCATGCGGCGATTAACGCCGTTCCCATTCATTGTACAGGTAAAGCTAGCTGCTACCCGCCTCCCACTGGCTTTATGAAGCGACCAGCGCGTCAGCGTCGTTTCCCCGTGGCGGACTCCCTGTCCGTCACGGCCTACCACCGCCAACAGTCACCCAGAAAGACACGGACGAAGCAAGAGACATCGCTACCGTGAAATTCGCGGACTATCAGCCGCCATTTCCGTCATCGCGGCATATCGCTGCCGCCATGGCTATAAAAGGGCCCGCCCCTCCCCGCCCGCTTCGTGGGCTCGGCGGTTATGCCATCGCCGTGCTGGCGATTAACGCCGTTCCTGCATTCACATTGCGCAGGTGCTAGCTGCTACCCGCCTCCTACAGCTTTATGAAGCAACCAGCGTCAGCGTCGTTTCCCGTGGCGGACTCCTGTCCGTCGCGGCCTACCACCGCCAACAGTAGTCACCCAGAAAGACACGGACGAAGCAAGAGAGCATCGCCACCGCGGAAATTTGCGGACAATCAGCCACGCCATTTCCGTCATCGAGCATCAAGCCGCCGCCGCGTGCTACGCAAAGGGCCCGCCCCTCCCCCGCCGCTTCGTGGGCTCGGCAGTTGTACCGCCATGCAGCGATTAACGCCGTTCCCCACATTCATTGTACAGGTGCTAGCCGCTACCTGCCTCCTACAGCTTTATGAAGCAGCCAGCGTCGGCAAGTCGCTTCTCGTGGCGGGACTCCTGTCCGTCGCGGCCTACCACCGCCAACAGTCACCCAGAAAGACACGGGACGAAGCAAGAGACATCGCCACCGTGTGAAAATTTGGCGGACGCTATCAGCCGCCATTTCCGTCATCGACATCGCCGCCGCCATGGCTATAAAAGGGCCTGCCCCTCCCCGCCGCTGACGGGCTCCGGCAGTTGTACCAAGCACAGCGCAGCGATTAACGCCGTTCGCCATTCATTGTGCAGGTGCAAGCAGGCCGCACTGCCTCCTACAGCTTTATGGTAGCAACCAGCGTCAGCGTCTGCTTTCCCGCGGCGGACTCCCTGTCCGTCGCGGCCTACCACCGCCAACAGTCACTTCCAGAAAGATGCGCACGGACCGAGAGACATCGCTGCCGTGAAATTTGTGGACTATCAGCCGCCATTTCCGTCATCGACATCGCTGCCGCCGGCGGCATACAAAGGGCCCGCCCCTCCCCCGCCGCTTCGTGGCTCGGCGGAGGTGCCGCCGTGCAGCGATTAACGCCGAATTCCCATTCATTGCACAGGTGCTGCGCCAGTTACCCGCACTCCCACAGCTTTATGAAGCAACCAGCGTCAGCGTCGTTTCCCGTGGCGGACTCCCTGTCCGTCGCGGCCTACCAACCGCCAACCAGTCGCTCAGAAAGACACGGACGAAGCACGAGATATCATCGCTACCGTGAAATTTGTGGACTATCAGCCGCCATTTCCGTCATCGACATCGCTGCCGCCATGGCTATAAAAAGGGCCCGCCCACTCCCCCGTCAAGCCGTGGGCCCGGCAGTTGCACCGCCATGCGGCAGCGATTAACGCCGTTCCCATCTACGCGTACAGGCAAGCTAGCCGCTGCCTGCCTCCTACAACTTTACGGCAGCTAAATCTCAGCGTCAGCGTCGTTTCCTCGTGGCGGACTCCTGTCCGTCGCGGCCTACCACCGCCAACAGTCACCCAGAAAGACACGGACGAAGCAAGAGACCATCGCCACCGTTGAAATTTGTGGACAACCAGCCGCCATTTCCGTCATCGACACCGCAGCCGCCATGGCTATGGGGGCGCTGCCGCTTCTCCCCTGCCGCTACCCGGGCTCGGCAGCGGTATCCGCCGCGCAGCGATTAACGCCGTTCCCATTCATTGCAATAGTGCTATCGCCACTTGCTCTACAACCATGAAGCACGGCGTCAGCGTTTCTCGTGGCGTGACCTTCGTCTGTCACGGCTTACCACTGCCAATATCACTCCAGAAAGATACGGACGATGCAAGAGACATCGCCACCGTGAAATGTGTGGACTATCAGCTGCCATTTCCGTCACCCATGACGCCGCCGCTACGGCGTAAAAGGGCTCCGCCCTCTCGTTGCTTGATGGGCTTCCGGCAGTTGTACCGCCATGCAGCGATTAACGCTGCTCTATTCATTGTACAGGCGCCAGTCACATCGCCTCCTACAATTGCAGGCGAAGCAATCAGCGTCAGCTAGTCGTTTCCCGTGGCGGACCTCCCTGTCCGTCGCGGCCTACCGCCGCCAACGGCTTCACCCAGAAAAGACACGGACGAAGCAAGAGACATCGCTGCAGCAGAAATTTGTGGACAATCAGCACGCCATTTCCGTCATCGACACCGCAGCCGCCATGGCTATAGAGCGACCCGCCCCTACCCCGCCGCTTCGTGGGTCTCGGCAGCTGCATCCGCCACGCAGCGATTAACGCCGTTCCCATTCACTGTAACAGGTGCTTAGCTGCTACCTGGCTTCTGCAACTTTATGGCGAGGCAACCAGCGTCAGCGTCGTTTCCCGTGGCGGACTCCCTGTCCGTCACGGTCGACCACCGCCAACAGTCGCTTCAGAAGGACACGGACGGAAGCAAGCAGACATCGCTACCGTGAAATTCTGTGGACTCATCAGCACGCCACTTTGCCGTCATCGACATCGCCGCCGCCATGGCTATAAAAGGGCCCGCCCCTCCCCGACCGTTTCTGTGGTCTCGGCAGTTGTATGCCGCCATGCAGCGATTAACGCCGTTCCCATCTCATTGTGGCAGCGTGCCAGCCGCTACCTGGGCCTCCTGCTAACCTTGTGAAGCTGGCCCAGCGTCAGCGTCGTTTCCCGTGGCGGACTCCTGTCCGGTCGCGGCCTACCACCGCCAACAACAGCTTCACCCAGAAAGACGACGGACGAAGCCAAGAGACATCGCTACCGTGAGGTTCTGTGGACTCATCAGCCGCCATTTCCGTCATCGACACCGCTAGCCGCCATGGCTGTAAAGGTCTTGCCCCTTCCCCTGCCAGGCTTTCGCCTCGGCAGTTGTAACTGCCATGCAGCGATTAACGCCAGTTCCCATTCACCGCGTACAGGTGGAGCTGGCTGCTGCTACCGTTGCTCCCCGGCAGCTTTATGAAAGCAACCAGCGTCAGCCGTCGCTTCCCGTGGCGGACTTCGTCCGTCGTTTTCGGCCTACCACCGCCAACAGTCACCCAGCAAAGCGCACTTGCCGCATGCACGAGGCATCGCTTACCAGTGAAAATCAGATGCACTATCAGCCGCCATTTCCGTCAATACCTCGACACTCGGCAGCCGCCATGGCT
>JAZHYW010014955.1:0-56288 GCA_037355805.1 Ixodes ricinus | reverse complement strand
TAATGAACAGGGGCTGTGAGCATTCAACGGAATAGCCTAGCAGACGACGCTCGCAACAGAAAGAGCTTTGTACGCACGCGCCTAATCTCGGCCGTGACGCCGCACGCCTCCGCGGCACAGCGCTGGCCTTCGCGGCGGTCGACGCTCGCTTGATATTATTAAAAAGTTGGGCCACTGTACAATTTAAAGCGATCGTGAAACAATGTCAGGTTGGAATGTTCATGACCTTACAGACGCGTAGTGGTTTATAGTCTGGCCCAAGTATACTCGCCCGGTCCGTGCAAGTATACTGGCTCAGAAGCGTCTTGGTCGTGGTGAAATTGCGAGGATAAATGGGAACTATTTCTTTCGGCCTTTGCAATCGTCGATAGAGAATTTAGCAGAGCCTAGTAGAATCTTAATAAAAAAATAAAAAGTAAACCAGGCATGTTTCGACTCATATGCAGTCATTTCTTCGTGCAGTCTTTTGGGTTGTTTACACCCTATCTCGTGGGTGTTCGTCATTGCGCCTTTTTACTTCCCTTTCTGGCGGCGGTACACCCAATTTAGAGGGCGCACTGCGCAGTTATAACACCTAATAAAGCTGTGTACCGTGGTATCACACCGCAATTTAAGGGTGTTCGGAATAACGCCTTCCTTTAGGGGTGTTAGGAATAAAACCTTTCTTTTAGGGCGTTTTGCTCCGCAGAGAGGGTGTTAGTTATAGGACAGCCATTTACTCCCTGAAGGATGTAATGATGTTTAGTGTGTGCCTTTAAAGGGCAACTCCGCTTCATTTTTAGTTTTGAAAAAACAATGCGGTCATCTTCAGTATCGCCTAGGAAGACCACACGTTAAATATTACGACGCAGTTCTGTCTAAATGTTTCTTAAACGGTCCGGCAAACTTTGCAACTCGCCAAGTTGCCGAAATCGGCTGACTCGAGCGGGCGAATTCAGGCGCAACCAACAGCGCAGTCAAGGCTACGGCATGGGCGGGGCCAACATTCAGCTAAACGTCATCTTCATGGCCCCCTTTGCTTGTTTTTACTTCTCCAATCGAGCGTAGCGCATGACGTCAGCAACGTTGCCTCTCAGCGCTCAGCGGTGTCCACGTGATTGGCGTACGCGCCTGCGCAGTTCGCTTCTTGGGAGCAGACCGGCCGCCCGCCGTGGTCCCGCCGTTACCGCTGTCTTTCGTGTCACAACCACTGTCGTCGTCTCACCGTTTGTGATTATTGTCTCTCGGAGTTTCGTCCACACTGTGGACACCACGTGCGCAGACTTATGCCGCAGTTGTGCAGACGTCGTCGAATGCCGTAGACACCAAAACGTGGCGAAGAGTGCGGTGCAGAGCAGACGACACTCGCGCCTGCCACACGCCCGCCCCCATACCGCCCGTCGTTGGGCCGAGGATCACGTGACATCTTGTACCACGTGATGGCCATGTACTTAGCGGCCCGAGGCCAATGTTGCCGGACGGCGCCGAAGTTTCGGTTTCGATTTCCGCTCGTGTTAAAATTAGATTTAAAAATATATATCCCATTTTTCGCGAAGCAAACGACGTAGTGTCTTTTGCTAGGGCTTCTTGATTCGAAATCACTCATTATCCCGAAATCTACGAAATTGAGCGGAGTTGCCCTTTAACTATCGGTGTATGTCAACGAACTAGTGCACTTGAAGAAGAAAGCGTGAGTGAAGCAAACGACACACCGTAGATCGAAAACAAGCTGCTGCTCTCCAAGTCCAAATAGCGGCCCCTGATTGAAAAACGAAATCGGTTTTGAAACGCAGGGCTTCTAACTGTTTAAGACATGCTCGGTTATGGTGCATATTTCTTTAAAGGAGCTGCGCGCAATGATGTTCTTAATTACACATAAATATCGCGAAAAAACTGAAAATATATTTATAATTTAAATCACATTTTCACATTCGCTTCCACATGCTCGAAACTTCACACACTAGTGTCTCGGAAGGCTAAAGTTATATTGGGTCTTACGTGCACTTGTTTTGGGGCCTCATTTTAAACTCTGTGCTTTATCAGTCATGCGCGCTCTAACATTTTATTAGGCTACAACATATCATCGCGATACTGCTTTATATATTGCAAAACTGTACAATATTGACATCACATCTTGCTACTACGTTTCAGCTCATGTGACGTAAAAAACCAAAAGCTGCTTTGAAAGGCGTGCCTATCAGCAACGTTATTAGTTTAGCTCCGTTACGGAACTGCTCATAGACGCTTCATCCACGAGCAGTACCCTTCCTCACTCACCACGTCTCGCCTGCCGTCGCTCGACGCGCCCGACGGCCGCTTTGGTAACTGCAGTGTTTTCTATGGGATACGTACGTTTCGAAGCACGGCGTCTAGATGTCGTTTCAGCTCTGCTCTATGCAGGCTCTGTGGAACGCACTGTTATGAAACGAAAATCTTGATGGCGCTTCGAACGACGGCAGGCTAAGGCCACTGTATACTGAAAGGTAGCGCAAACCATTGTCTGAAATAAGGAAGAGAAATTTCTCCTCGCCGATGCCCTTTCTCTCTCAAAAGTCCTCTTTCCCCTCGCTTCAATTAGATTGGGCGCGACACGTGACCGTTGTCTTCCCATGATCCCGCGCGATTCGGTTGTCTGCTCGAAACCAACGCCATCACTGGGCCAGGCGTAGCGGTGGCTCCGTTGTTCGCGGCCCGGCCGTAGGTTTTTTTATATTTTACCACAACCTCGGCGGCGACGCGATGCCATCATGCTGCGCTGTAGATCACACAAACAGCATTGCGAAAGGAAAGACGTTTTTTGCCGTCCAGACGGGAAAGGAAAATCTTCAACGGCGAAGAAAATGGCTCCACCGGATAGGTCGGAAAAGTTTCGATTGCCTCCGAGGGAGACTTTGCGAGGTAAGTCATTGTCAAACTCTGAATTGTATTACCTGTTTCTTTGTCTTGCCGATGAAGATCGCCTAGTACGATCATGAGACGAGACAAACGCGGAACTATATTACCGACACGAAGAACTTAGACACGTCTTTTCGGGCGTATTTAATTATAAAAATTGACTCGCTCACTCTTAGCTCGCTTGCATTGAGTCGGCAGAGTTGAGAACGATGCATGAGAGACTAGAGTGCCACTAAAATAAAGAGGATTGTAGTGTTACCGCGCGCATCTTGCGTCAGTGAAAGGAGAGTCACCAACAATCCAGCACCTCGCGATTTTGTTTGCAACATATTTCCGCGGTCGGTGCTTCACAAACGGCAACTAGAAAAAATGCGATGCTGCATTTATTTTTCAGGATCACTTCACGAACGATCAGTTTGTACCAGTGATCTTGGCAAAGACTGGCCACAAGTAACTCAAGCCGTATGCAGATTCTTCCATTTTTTCACATCGACCTCTTCCGAATGTGCAATATTTTTCCTTGTAGCAATAAATAGTTTCTTGTCTGCGTCTTTGGATGTGATTTGTCATTTGTGATTATTAATACATCAATTACTGACAATAAAAGAAATTGTTCTTGTATTTAAAAGGCTTTGCTAAAGATCTCTCTCTCCCCGTTTTGAAACTCACGCAGTAAGGTAGGCCTGCGGGTGTGCGGCAAAACTTATACGCTTTGAGAGTGAACTCAAGTGTGTACCTTGCACGTGAGGACGTCAAAACACTTATATATGTGATAAATGAGAAACGTGCTGACAAGGCAACCGAGCACGGGCTATTTTTCATTTTAACGGAGGGGATACAAGTAAAGCGCCTTGTTGTGTCCTGTTCTCTTCTTTTGTCCTCGTCCTTGCTGCGCACAAGATTGTATAAGGGGATACAAGTGAGTTTATTTGATTATTTGACGGGAAGTTTTATGCACAAGGCGCGTAAATAGCAGGCGTCGCATACTCCTCCGCGCGAATGTTCACAGTTTTAGGTAGTATTCGACGCTTATAAAATGTGTATGAAGTAAACCAAGCTGCTGGATTGACAAAACGATCGGTGATGATACACATTACCGAAAAGTCCTGGTTTTGCACGCATAGTGGTGTATTTTATTTGCCTAACTAAAGCGATGCCGATTCTCCAAAAGCACTTCATTCAAGATACTAAAAAGTTTTAGTAGAACGTAGGCTAAGGATTGCGAGCCTTGCGGGCGCGTGTCCAATCCATGCTCAAAGCGACGGCACGAGGTCCCGCTAGCAATGTAGTCCTTGCCCAGGCAACTCTATTTACACGCAGGGAGAGGTGCATTCTATCATGTTCCTGCTCTCAGCTTTTGCTGCGATAAAAGGGCAAAGGAAACATATTTTCGCAGTGCATGCCGATGTCCCGAAATACTCGACTACATTTTTTTTAATCGTTTGCGTATAGCGGAATTGGGGAAAGCTTGTCTTCACGACCGAGCGATTCCAACTGTGCTCGCGCTATTATATTTCCCAATAGAGACGTCTTCCCATGCTTTATAACTCCAAAATGGTGCACAAACGCTAATTTATTCAAGTTAAAAAACTAAACCGTCTTCATATTTAAAAAAAAAAAGAAATCTCTAGTCCGCCGTTTGCAATAACATGTACGGCGCGACACCCGGTTGTGCCCGGCACACAGGCGCGCGCCTTGCGGATCCCGCTCAGACATGGGGGCGGGGGGCGTAGCACGGACAGAGGGCGAGGAGGATTTCTGTCGATGGAAAGGAGGAAAACGAGGGGAGAGGAGGAATTGCGCTACCTTTCCGTATACAGGGGCCTTACGGCAGGCGGATTGAAGTAAGTGACGGGGAGTACCCCTTCCGCGGGTGTTCCACAACTGAGGTAATCTAGTGACGTTGCCTATCAGTGTCAAACACGAGCACTCGGTGACGACCTTGTCTATACCGTCGATGATCACGACAAAGAATTCTAGAGGTAGGGCTGGCTGAATAGGCACAAGTGCTGATCCTTTCAAGCACGTGACTCTAATACAAATTTTTGATTGCAACACCCGTAAATTGCTTGGGCGTTCACATCTTCGTAACTGAATGTTAATTTTCAATATTTAAGAAAATCGCGCGCGGTTGTTGTACGCGCTTGTCGTTTGAGTTCTCTATTGGTGAAGGCCAAGGACGTCATCAAAAAAAAATGTGCTGAAAAGTTTGAACTTTTTTCACCTATTATAATCAAAATACATCAGATGTTTTATTTTATGTTTAATGTTTTGCTAGAGTCCCAACCTCTAGCTCAAGCAAACGCGATGCAAATAAAAAAACAAAAAAACAGACATTTACAAATATCTGTAATGCAAAATTAGAGCACATCTTGAGAAGGAGGAGGGGAGGGTACGAAGGGGAGGCTATGCCTCTCCACCGCACCCCTCCTCCTGTCCTTTCATCTAGCGGGATATTTACGCTAAAATTTCCCACTAAATATGGGGGGGGGGAATTTAGCGGAAATTTCCTCGCTAAGCTTACCGGGAAAATTTCCCAGCTAAATTTAGAGCAGAAATTTAGCGAAAACTTCCCGCTAAATTTAGCGGGAGTTTTCGCTAAATTTCCTAATACATTTAGCGGGGAAACTGTGACGTCCCACAACGAAACGCATGCGCTTACGCCGAAGCCGACGCAGCGGAACCCCGAAACGGGCGCGTATTAAGTCCAGAACCAGCCAATGCTACAACCGCGAGCACGTGATCTTGAACAATACTTGCACGGCACGAGCGCGCGTGCTTGCCGGAGACGCTGAAAGCCTGGAGCTTGCTTCTGTAGGCTCTGCTACGCTCACACTTAAAGTGAAAAAAATAAGTTTTGGGTAGAGAACATCACATTTCACCAAAAAAACTGAACTGTTTAATTAGCGGGGGGGGGGTGAAACGCTTATAAGATGAAAATAATTCGCATCTCGTCATTTTTACGTTGCTTATCGTGTCCCGTAGGATAAATAAAACATCTCCATCATTAAAAAATGTCGCGATTCCGCTGCATAAGTGCAAAGCGAAAGTCGAACTTTTTCAACACCTGCAGCCGCGATTGGCAGCCGACGGAACTACGGCGAAAAGATTACGAGACCTCGCTCAGCTCCAAGCTTCAGCATAACGCCCATAAATCTCAGCAGAGGCAGAGAGAGGAAGCGCCATCCGAGAGAGCACAGGGGAACCGACATGGCACCCCGAATTACGCCACTAGGAGTGTGACCAGGTGTGGCCCTCAAGACTGGGAGTGGGTTGAAAGGTGCCAAAAATGGCAATATTTATATTTTTTTACAAAACAAATAGGGCACGGAGGCGATATCGGTTTTTTGTTCTTTACTTTATAAGTGTCAGAGGGCAACCTCTACAAATTTTCGACTTAAGTCTGGAAATAGTTGCACCCCCTGCAACATGGTTTTCACCGTACATCATCCGACTATATGGTAGTGGTCATTGAGACGACTTTTTGCAAAGAAAATCTAATTCCCCGGTGCAAAATGCAGGCTGCAATAGTTTCGCGCTCACTATTCATGTATTCCGGAAGGAAAAAACAGATATTCTTGCTTTGTGCAGCGTCGTGAGGAATGGCGCGGGCGGCTGGCACCGCAAAAGAGTGCTTTCTAGCAGTAGTGATTTTGCGAACGAAGTAGTTTTGTGGGATGATGCTGTGTGGTCTGTGCCGAAAATGCGGAGTAGAATAACATTTACAACACAGTATGGTTTTAAAACTACCCTCCCTCTTTTCTTTTTATGATGCTCCTCGAGAGAATACTTTTTTTATTTTTAGAGGCTTCCTCCCCCGTTTGGGGGTACCAATTCGACAATTATAATTCTGTCATTTGTTAACAGTAATTCTCTATTAATTTTATCTCGCACCCCCAAAAATTTAAAGAAGTAGTAGGAAAAGTGCACCAGTTTGCACAGCTGTCACTCACAGCGCAGGAGGGCGGGGCCAAACCCCATCTGACCAAATACAGCGCAGCAGGGCGGGGCCAGAGCCGATCCAACCAATCACAGTGAATCAGGGCGGGGCTGCTTCTCTCTCTCCCATCCCAGTGACCAATGACTGGCCGTGAGCATCGATGGCCACGCCAAGAGTGGTCACCGACATAGGAGGCCCCGCCCACAGGGCATTGGCCAGTGACATATCGGAGATCGTCTAGATCCCACAACTCGATTCACGTACGCGGTATGGGTGTGAATTCACGTACACGACACGCGCCCGACGCGTGCCAGAAGCGTGGGAAAGACACGTATCAGAGATGTCATCAGCAGGAGTTGACAGCCGCTGTCATCCCCTGATAATAGCCACGTGATTTCACGGGGTTCGAGCTGCGTCCGACAGAGGGCGCTATAGGATTTCAATTGCGGCGCAGGATTAGCGGGGCGTCTCAGGTGAAGTCGCACAGTGTTCGCGCTGCATCCGACAGAGGACGCCAGGCGCTATGGGATTTGAATTGAAGCGCGGGATATGCGTACGTAATGCGCTGCGGTCACATGACTGTCACGTGATAATATTTGAATCGCTGCGTGGTGAATGTGTATTCGGTAAAGAAGGTTTTTGCGGCGGCTGGTAATCGACCTCGGTACCTTGTGCACAGCACTCTACCGCCTGAGCTACAAACAGTGCTTCCTCGACCTCTTAAAAGGCAATTGCAAAGAAAAAAAAGTTTTTTTTTAACTGCTTAGTTGGGACAAACATGCCACAAAACAAATCTTCCGCGAAAACATTTTTTTTATTTGCAAAAAAATATGTTAGAAGCGTAGGTTAGTTGAAGTCACAACCTCTCCAGATTTGAAACTCCTCTTTTCCACGCGCGCGGAGGACAAGTACATCCCGCCCCTCACTCTTAGATTTGCTCTTGGATAGACTTGGCGGCGGAGCACGCAGCGTATTGACTTCCGGTGCTTCTTTTTCTTCTTGTCGAACGCCGCGGATTGGTGGGTAAGGGAACGGGGGAAGGTGCCGCCTATGTACTGTAACCGCATGCAAAGCTTGCGCTATATTAAAAAAAAGAAATGAAAGACGTTTACAATTCCCTGTAGCGCCGAATTGAGCGCAGCTCTTAAGGAGGAGGAGGTAAGGGTACTGAGGGAGGGTAGTAGCCCCGAGAACATGGCGTGGCGCCACCTGACGGGCCTATCGTCGTGACGTAGGATGAGGGATCACGTGACCGTTTCCTGCACTCTGCGTCAAGAATGGAGTGTCTCGGTCTTCACTTTTTAATACTACGGGTGTTTAAGGCTTCTTTTAACCCAATGTTTCGTTTCACTACTCGACCCAGTCGAGTTCCTAAATCGGCTACCGTACGAATGCTTCCGGGGAGCCGGTTAGCCGGTTGCAGGCGAGCAGGGAAACGGTCGCTGCACGGAAGCGCGGCGGCGTGGACTGGCGCGGCGGAGGGTACGGGTCAACTTGTCGTTTTCGGCGGCTGTCTCGCGCATCGCAATGAATGCTTACGAAGTGCGACCTACCGTTGAAGGTAGGCGAATTTTTTTTTAACTTCTATTCGATTGGGCATTTCGTTACAACTGTGTACCCCTTTTCAGTTGTGCTGTCTGTAAGCAGCATCAATGCGTTCGTGGACAAGGCCCACTAAATGTCCCGCCTGTTGCTTGAGGGCGAAAGTGTTCTTGAAGCGGGACACGTGTTCTGTAGAATCAAGAAGCTGGATAAGGATTGCTACACGTTCATTGGATTCGTACTCCAAACGTCGGCACTCACTTCGTACCCGCACGAGCTGGATGGAAGAAACGTCGGTGACACATCGAGCTCCTGCAAAGCATGGGTGAAGGAACATGCCGTGTATCATTACTTGGTTAGGTTGTATGTACCCACCGGCCAGCGTGCTGTGAAATCGATCGAGCTCGCGGCCAGAGCCGGGAGCGAAACAACTGGAGCACTCAGACAGTTGCGTTTGACTGCGTTTGACTGCTTTGGCTGCGAGAAACCAGGACATCCCTGCTGCTTACATCGCGTGCAAACATGATTCCTTGAATTGGATTCCACGCTTCATACGAAGCACAGATGTGCCGGTGTCTCGCTTTCGGTTCTCAACACAACGCAGTTAAACGCACTCATGAACGCAAGTGTCTCAACCGGCCTTTAGAGATTGCGATTTGCGATGAACGGTGAAGTGAAGCGCCTTTTTCCAAATATAATCGGTCGTCTCCCGTTGTTATCGTAGCTCAGGAATAAAGAAAACAAATTCTCGTGGCTCAGTGGTAACATGCTCGCTTCCCAAGTCGCGAGTCGCAAAATCAATACGGTGCAACTAATTTTTTTTTTTTTTACGTTTTTGAAGCACAGGTTTTGTAACTTTTCTGCGATGTCGGAATTTTCGAGCGACGAATATTAAAGCTTGTTGATAACATTTAATTTCATAAACTAATATCAGACCATTCAAAGGCCAATGACAGTTCGTGTACAGCATTGCTGTTTTTCTTTTGTTTTTGTAAAGAAAGATTATGCAAATATTCCTGTAGCTAGGTGTATTAGAGTTGTAGAATTGTTTTATTTGGGCTCCTACAAGATAAGCAGATAGGTTACAAAAAGAAAAATATTACTTGCTAATACGAGTGCAGCTACTTGCATCAGCAATCTTTAAAGTAAAATAAATAAAGCCACGTAACATTCTCACATTTATGCAGCTGCTGGTTGCTTAAATACCACTAAGCTGTGAGTGATGTTTGCATTAAAATAGTCAGTGAAATTTTATGGCTTGTTACCCTCTGTAAATTACTGTTTCAAGTCTATTAGCACTCAGCTCTACTTGCATTGCGTGACGCCAACTTGTACATACATTTTTAACCCCATTGTTCAAATAATATTGAAGCTGTATGAGAAAGGTACTGCCACGCAGGGTGAGACTGTTCACATTTTATGAATCATATTGGAATGCTTCTCCTTGGGGTAGATGTGGAAGCTGATATTTGGGTCGGTCGCGTAACTGCGGCATTGCGGCCCCGAACAGTACTTTACCATTGCTCCCTGAGCTCGACAGCTGCCGAAGCCGATCCACGCCTGTACTGATCAAGCTTCAAACACAGAAAAAAATGCGAAAGTACCGATTGAAGGGTTTCCGAAGGCCCCGACCAAAGCAAGGCGGAATAGCTGGCCTTATCACGTGATCCTCCATCCTACGTCACGGTCGAGCGATCGCAGCGCTCCAATCGGTCCCGCTCGGGGCCAATACCCCTCCTCCCTCCTCCTCACCTCCTCTATCCTCCTCCTCCTCGGGCCACCCCAAACAATGCGTCGCCGTTCAGGCCAGAAACGGGCGCCTAAAAACTGCGTTCTAAAAAACAAAACAAAAAACAAAAACAAATTTGCATACCTATAATAATAGTGTGACTTTTGGCGAAGCCGGCGGATTCATTCCGACACGCAAAAAAAGAAAGAAACTGTTCACAGTACCCGTTAGGAACACCACCCCAAATGCTCACACTTGCATAGATGAAGTTCCAAAACATAAACTAAACCAACAGGCGTACCAGAGATCAACCCGTACCATGGCTGAAGTTCAACTTTTTAAGGTTGCTTTGCTGTAATCATATAAAAATTGAATAAAGGCAAATCAATTGTCAATTTATATTCGTTCATAAATTGGTTAAGCCTGAACGAAAAGATCCGCGGCCGACTGCGTTAGAGCAAAGCAACCTGGAGTACGAAACTCCCGCTGTGGAACCCATCAATGCTGGGCTCAAAACGCACATTGAAAACTCGAAGGTTAGCAGCCGTACTGCGCAGCTAAGATTTCTTGTTCACAGCAGAGACTGGTCTGACGCCACTTAGAAAGGCAAATAACTCACCAATGTCTAAATCTTAACGCAACAAATTTTATGTTTTGACACGTAACCATTTTCAAAACATTTAACCGAAGGCATTCTTCGCGATCTTGAAAGATCAAATACTCTGCAATTCCCTGTATTTAACCAGCGGCAAAAAAAAGAAAAAGTCAGGCTAGATTGTAGGATGAGTTACTCCACTGCGATTAGCATTTATATTAGTCTGGGCGTCAAAAGCCTACACAATATAAACGTCTCATGATTTCGTTCGACTCCACCAAATGGACTCTGCATTTTATGCTTGTGGTTGAATCTCTTTAATGCCTTTTCTGCTAATGCTCTATAGACAGTAATAGCTTAAGAAACGACAGGCGTGGCGAGATCCAAGCATCTCATTATCACTGCTTATTCAATGAGATTGCGCCATTAGTCGATAACAACAGCGAAGAACGAACGACTTCGATTTTACTAAACGACAAAGAAGTTTTTTTTCTAGATGGTTTTGTGCAGTCACATTGCACAGGTATCTGTTGTTTGTGTATATGGGTTGCTTTTATCAGCTGTGGTTGGAGGGATTAGAAAAAGTGTTCACCCATGTGTGCTGAGTGGTTTGCCTTGATTAAATCAGTTGAAAGTTAACACCAGTCCGTGTTGTATGTGTCTCTTCTTCGTCCATATTTTTTGCGCTTTTTCGTCCTCTAGATCACAATGAACCAACTAGCTCAATCCAAAGTTTTAATTCAGCATATATCTTCTACTCTGGGTTCTTTTCTTTTTCAATGGGTCAAACGAGACCCAGCGATCACCTGTGTGAACCTTATTGCCATTTCTACGTGCATGTCCCGGATTCTTGCGTTTTGCATGGAAAGAAAAATTGTACCTCTGGAGGTGAGGGCGGTTTTCAAGGTTTGGGAGCCTTCTTCGGGCCATGCAAGAAGGATTTGCAGGATTTTAAAGTCTGAATATTGGAGAAAAATTCGGTTGTACCAAGACTGGCTGCGGGTCATAGTACAAGAGGGGTGTGACTCACGCATTGACGAACACCGGTATGCAGAGTACAGGAAGCTGGCGTACCAATCAACAGAGTTCGTGCGGCAAAGAGCTCGGTTGAATCTACCGAAAAGACACAACAACGCAGCTACAGCTGCTAACGACGTCACCGTTCTGAGAGATGCGAACCTGCCTGGAAAAGCAGAAGCAATTTTGAAGAAGGAACCGAAGTTCAGCTACGAGCCCTCGTCTAGACGACATGAGCTTCTTGCCATGGTACGCCAGGTGGCTGACCGTGCGGGGGATCAAGCCCGAGGGGGAGCCATCAGCGATGGCGTGGACAGCCTGAGGAGCACAGTGAGTCAGGGGCCAAAGGAAAAGCCTCCCTTCAAGAAAGTGGTTAGTGCTTTAAATGAGAGTGGACTGACTGTGGTAGAGGCGGACAAAAATGGTGGTTTTGTCGTGCTGCCTCAGGACCTTCTACAAAACAAGGCAACTGCCGCTATTGCTAAGAGTTTCGTGCCGGTAAAAAATTTTCGTCCTAAACAACAAAAACACAGCAGCACTTAGGTTGCTCACGGAATTGCAGACAGAGAGCGCTAGAAAAGCTGCAAACAAGGCGGAGAAAGGTTTCCTGGAGTTGTTTTTCACAGGAAAGGCTCATAGACCTGAATGCCCTCTACGAGTCATTGTTTCCGAAGGTGGCACGTGGCAAGTTCAGGTTAACCGACTTTTACAGCGCCACCTGAGTGGGATGGCAAGCGATGACCCTTTTTGGTTCGGAGTTCAAATGAAATAGTGGAAGTTATACAGATGGAAATCAAGAACGCGCAGTCGGCATTCTCGATTGATGTAGAGGATCTGTTTTATTCGGTACCACACGAAAAACTCTTTAATCCTGTTCGCGACAAGATCAATCAATCAGGAAAAATTGGTTTCAAAATTCTGCAAGTATTTGCAGTGACCGCTTTTTAGCGTTGTTGGAGTTTTATCCGCGGCCGACGGTCGTCAACATTAACGACGAGTTTTATGTGCAAAAAGCGGGTATTTGTATTGGTTCTTCGGTAGCCCCAGTTTTGGGTGATATTTTTTTAGCATCTATGGACAAGCGCATACTGGAAGGCCTTAAGGAGGTGCATGTGATTAAGCTATTTAGATATGTAGACGATTTTCTGGTTATTGTGGATGATCACTCGGGGATGTGTTTTAATGATGTTGTTACAAAGGTCGTCAACCTGTTTGAGGCCAAGTCGGACGGATTGAAGTTTACCTGGGGGCTTCCCATGAACAAGTGCATTCAGTTTTTAGACCTACAGCTTACTTTTACAGATGAACACGTGTGCTGGTTGTACAAACCATGTTCAAAAAAGAGCCTCTTGTCTTTTGATAGCGCCCATTCTAAGCTGTTAAAGCGAGGAATTGCTCTCACCTGTCTTCAGGCTGCTGTGACAAAAAGCTGCCATCACGCTTCGACGACTAGCTTTGAACTGCAGGTAGAACGCTTAGACAGGGCGGGCTACCCCGCCTGCCTAATTACCAGCGTGTGTGAAAACCTCCTACAAACGATCAAAAGTAAAGGCAACACAGGGGACGATACGCGAGAAAGAGTTAAAAAATCAAGAGTTCAAGTGATATCTTATTTACACAAGGTGTCGCATAACCTTAAAAAAAAAGGAATTAAGTACGATGTCAATGTTGTTTTCTCCGCTCCATGCAAGCTGGCAAAAAATTGTCCTATGATGACAAGACAGAAACGTGTTCAATGCTCAAAGAAGCACGTCACTCAGTACACAGCCTGTGCCTCTAATGTTGTTGACGAGATTCAGCTAACTTGCGGGCGCGTGTATGTTGGACAGACTGGGCGGTGTTTTAACGAAAGGGCGCGTGAACATCGTCTAGCGGTTCGTAACAAAGCGGGGGGACACCTTGCAGTACACTGCATGCGGTGCGGGTGTGATCCCCTGTTAGAATTAACAAAATTGATTAAAAGAGCAAATAACAAAACTGAGAGGGAAATAGTTGAAGCGTATTTTATGAAATCCTCCGGTAACAACTGCGTCAGCACGCCTTCCATTTTACTAAACGACACAGAAGTTTCTTTTCAGATGGTTTTGTGTAGTCACGTTGAACTGATAAGAATGTTTAAATCTTTGTCATCTGTTGTTTGTGTATATGGGTTGCTTTTATCAGCTGTGGTTGGCGTGATGGGAAAGAGTGTTCACGCATGTGTGTTGGGTGGTTCGCCTTGATTAAATCAGTTGAAAGTTAGCGCCAGTCCGTGTTATGTGTTTCTCTTCTTCGTCCGTGTTTTTTGCGCTTTTTAGTCCTCTAGATTACAATGATATACGCGTGAGAAAATACGCGTGAACAAGAGTGACAATGAAATACGCGTGAACGGGGAGAACGAAATATAATATTTTTGCTACAATCTTGGAGATTCGTTTATTGCAGTATATGGTAATTGAGCGATAATGGTAGTAAAACAAAAGTACACATAAGTTTTTGTAATCCCATGCGTTTATGCATTAGCAATCAGGTTTCGCTCCCGATTATCTGGTATTTGTATAAAGAAAGATACAATCTTCGTTTTTTCGGTAACTATTCAAGGAATTGATGATGGTCAGAGACGACTAATCGTTCAGTGAGTTATTAAAAGTTGCGCCCTTCAATTTCTACAAAAAAAAGAAAGAAAGAAAAATCAAGGTGTGGATTTTAAGCGGTGTTATAATAGAGGGGTTTGGTTAGCGTCGCGAATAGGATGACGTTCGTTTAAATTTGCATAGGAATGGCGAATTCTGGGTCCGCGGGGACAATTACTCATTCATGCACAGTTGTCCGGCAGTCGTGTCGCCTGACCTGTTGTGTCTTCTTATCTTCTTTCTCCTGGCCTTCCATATAGCCCGTTGTCCGCGAATAAAAAAAATAAATGAAACCGGCAACTCCGTCGGGAAATCTCCGGAGTTTGTTAAAATTCTGCGTTATCAAAAGAAAAAAAAAACGTTTTTTTGTTATTTTCGATTTTTAAAGCACGTCGCGGCGACGCCGTGTGATCGCTTTGTTTTAGTTGAAAGGCAGTGTCACACGAGATGGATCGCGAGAGCTAGCGACGAAATGACTTGAGTAGTTAATTAGCGAGTTGATGAATATTAAATGAGGGTACGGTGAAGTAATAAAGAACTACTATGGCAGTCACTTTGGACTAATTTGTTTCAAAATAAACACGGGACAAATACTGCGTGTTCTCGATAGATTCATGATATTTTCTTTAAACATTAAATATATGCAACTATATACTATAATTTCTTCCCTTGTAGATGCTGTAAAAGGTTGCGACAAAAGACGTCAATAGTTAATTATTCAGTTGGTGAATTTTAAATAAGAAGGCGGCAGTGAGCAAATGCAACTGCATTTAGTGAATTCTACATTCTTTCAAGGAACAATAAGAGGCTCAAAAGCGATGCATGATTGCTAAATATTTTTGCAATAATTCGCGATACTTCGCTAGAAACAACAAGAAAAAAATGTAGAAACATTTTATTTGTAGAAATAGAATATTATTGCGTAAGTTTAGAGCGGCCAGTTTAGAAAAGTACAGAGTGTTTCTGATCTCGAGGATAAATGAAAAAAAAGAAAGAAACTAAAAAGCCGGAAAATTGTTACCTGCAAATGCAGCCTCAAATTTTCAACCAACGTAAATTTTTCTGGTGTACTTTATCTCGTGAAATTTGAAAATCTCGCGGTAAGTGAGGTCTCACCCCTACAGTTAGTTTTGGTGCTGCGCGGAAAGATGACGCAGCATCTTGTTATTGAAAAAAATACGGTTACGACGTTTGCAAAACGAGTTCAAGATAACCTTCTATTTTTGCCTAACGTCCCTGCAAAATTATTCACTCCCAATGAGATTACTGACAAAACTGAAAAAAAAGGAAACGTGAAATACTTGATCGCGCAAACGCACTATCGACGCGCAATTCACCTGCGTTGTCGACTTTCAGGCTAGCTGCGCCGACTGTGCCGCCTCCTGATATGACGCCTAAATACTTCAAGAGCCACATACATCAAAAGTGAAACAATACATGCATAGACCTGAGATAACAAGACCAACAGATACATTAAACGTCCAGCTTCCCATGCTGGAGACATCATTAGTAATACAGCGCAATCCAAGAGAAAGGCGTGGTCAGCGTAGTCCTATTTAAAGGAAATGTCACCAAGCCAGCACGCACCAAGCCCGACTGTCAGCAAGGCCTCAAAGCTGCAGCCTGCGCGTGCATCGGTTCAAGTTTCACTTATTTGTCTCAGTTTTCGCAGGAAGAAAGCTAAGCCTTGAAAGTTTAGGCGGCAAAACGCATTACTAAAATACATATCTGTCAAAAAAAGAACGACAGATTTTTTTGCTTATATAAGTAATCAAGACATGCGTTCACGATAATATATCGCGCATGCATTTGCGTGCGTGAACATGACTAGTTATGCTTGGTTACAGGTAGCTTTGGGTGGTTTCAGATGCGTTTCACGTGTATACGACAAGCTTATAATGAGCTCCCTTGGTTCACCAGAATGACCTAGAAAACTTTAATTCTATTCAGGTCCTTTGGTGCGACGTGAGATTACCTGGGAAGCTAGGCTTCTGTTATTCGGAAGTCAGTTGTGCGCGCCGACATTCGTCGACTACCGCAGGCTTCCCTGTGCCATACTTAGTCCAGCTGCTTACGCTCAAGTTCGCCTCCTCCTCTTCCTCCTCTCCAAGGCGCCGAGCAAAGGCGCTTCCCGCTGCGCTGCATGCTAAATCTTGCTAATAACGATTGCTAATAACGACTTGGGCGACTCACTCATACGACAGTAACGACAGAGTCACCAGAACCTCTGTTCCATCGCGCCAACCGCCGACAAGATGAAGTCACGGAAGCCACGAGAGACAAGCAGAAATCGCGGAAGGAGCTGTTCTGTCTAGTTCGATGCTTTCCCGCTGGGTGCAGTCAATTCTGCCGGAGTCGCGAAAGCACCAGCACGTGACTGTGACGTCACACCGCTGCGGTGGCGCTACGGTTGGCATGGCGCATGCGCAGACGTGTCACCTCGTCCGAACTTGTTCCGTGCGCACCCACAGTGCCCACGCCTAGTGTGAACTGAGGAAGACTTGTTTATAAAGAGTGTATTGGTGCGTGTATATATTGTTCTAAGTAAAACAAAAATGGAAGTTAAAAAAAGTAAATAATTTCAAGCCTTCTCATTTGACGCTGGAACATCAAAGCGAAAGTAGAGAGCGTCGACGTAGCGGTGTACGCCGTCCCGTTAGTCCGTTAATTTGCACGGACGCAATTTAACGAAGAAACAAAATGACAAAACAACTCAATTTCACCGGCCCGGCTTGTTAGCCGACGACGCAAGCACGCCAATTAGCCGCGCTCGGAGGGGTCCTGATGACGATAACGAGGTTGTTAGTCCGAGGAGTCGAAATTTTTGAGGGAACCTTAATGACAACGCGTGTCGAGAAGCGCGCGCGCTTGACGCGAGGTTTTTTATATCGCTATTAGAGCCCACTATAATCGAAAAACTTCGTCGTTAGTACATACGAAGCCCGCGCTTCGATGCCAGGCCATCTCACGGCTCTCGCACGCGAGTATCCGAGACAGAAATAGGTCCTTCATAGTCACTGAGAAAATGAGAACGGCGTGGCGGCGCTTCTTTCAAACGGCCCGGCCTCCAGGACACGCTCCATGCCTTCCACCGTGCTTTTTACGGCGCACACGCTTTAGAGGCGCACGAGACTCCGAAGCACTGTCGAAGGTAGTAAGCTCGCGCTGGAGGTGGGACAAGCTCCTTTATGTGTTTTTACCTTGTCGATAATAGAGGAGGAGTAAATAAAAACGAAACATAAAAGAGCATTGAACGTAAAAAAGGTACCTGGCCATACCGATAAGAATCCGTGAAGAAGGTGAACAAGAAGCACAAACGACAAGCGCAAATCTCCAAACACAGCTAGGTGACTGGTGTGCGCTTGCACCTTTGCATTAATTGCATTATCATCGTATCATGTCCTTCAGATGCATTGCGGCAACAGCCGAGAGGATGGACGCTGCTGCACAGAGTTACACTGCAACAGTTTGCCGCTTTTGTGCGACACTTTGATGTCACCCGACGTCGTGACATTACGTGATACTGTGATGTCACGGGACACTAAGTTGTCGCTAAATTTATCGGAGAAACGTTTACGCTATATTTTGCGGGAAAATTGTGACGCCCGTGACATGACGCCGAGTGACACCGGGACGCCGCAGTGTCGCGACATTGGAGTTCCCCGCTAAATTTGGCCTATAACATTTCCCGCTAGATTTATCGGGGCCCTGACGTGCACGAAACACACGTGGGATTCGTTGGGGAGCCTCGCCACTAACGACTACGGAAATAAAGGGAAATACGGGAACGGGGAAACGTCGGAAATAGGGAACACTGGGAAAGTCGGGTCCATTACCGCACACGCATACCTTGATGAACCTTGTCACGGCAGGTCTTGTCTTTTTTTATGTATTCTTTTTGCCTCAGTTCGGAAGAGGAGCAATTGCCTCGCGGGTGAGCGAAGTGTTTGTATAGTGCCATATGTAAGCATATGTGGGGATGCACATATGTGCGCTCGCACGCACCGACGCACACTGACACGCACACTTAGACGTGGACGAACGCGGAGTGAGTGAGTGTATGCCGCGTGTTTCGATTGGGGAGGCCCGTCCTAACTGCCTCACGCTACGAAGCCCCGTGAAGTGCAGGGCAGGCTCTGCGAGGGACAAGATGGCAAGGTGATGTGGCAGAAGTGGAATACAAATTGTGAGAGAGTGAAAGAGAGAGAGAGAAACAGTGAAGGAGAGAAAGAAAGTGCCGGTGAAAGATATAGAGAAAATGAGAAAGATATTGTAAAGAGAGCGATGAGGAAAGAGAGTAAATTAGATGGTGAAGAAAAAGAGAGAGGGTGAAGAATAGAGTCTGAATGATATAAAGAGGGATTGCGTTAGAGCGTGAGGTAAATATCAAGATAAAGAGAGAGTGTTGGAGAGAGGGAGTAAATAAGCTAGAGATTGGGAGAGAATAAAATATAGAGAAAGAAAAAGAGCGTGAAAGAGAGAGTTAAGAAGTAGAGAGAGGGAGAAAGTAAATGAGATGGAGAAAGAACGAAAAATGCTGAGGGAACGATATAGAGGAGGAGAGAGCGTAAAAGAGAGAGTGAAGGAAAATGCGAAAGTGAAAACAAGCTGATGTAAACGGTAGCTAAAGAGAGAGAAAAAAAAGTGGAGGTATAGAGGAGGTTGGTTATAATTGAAACGAGCGTGTTGGTGAATAGATACGAATACATGAAAGGATAAAACACCGAAGACGGGGATGGAATGAAAGAAGTTCTGTTCCCGTCCCCGTCCTCCATGATTTATCCTTTCTGTGTATTCGTAATGTTGGTTGACCAATTAGGTCCATGGAGCTTTCGCGAGTGCCTGCGTGTACTCCTATCTCCGACGAAGTATGCAAATATGCAAATGAGTCCGGGATACTTTGTCATTCTTTTGACACCCGGACAAAAGCTCATAGAAAAAGCCATAGGGACGGAAACGAGCGAGTAAGTTAATGTGCTTCGCGACGGGTCATATCTGCTAAACTTACGACCCGCCGCCATTTGCGTGACGGCATAGTTGTTGACACCGGGGAATGACCAATTTGTCATTTCCTTTTCTTTTTTCTCAGTGACACGCGCTCGATCTGTGCTGGTGCGAGTTAGAAATTTCGTAATGCTGAATAACGCGGCACAGCTTTTAGTGTTCTGAATCATATCCTGCTTTAATGGTTCCGTCAATTTATTACCGAGAGGAGCCACCTTAGCACGACCATTCCAGCCGCTCCCACTTCAAAGTCAGAGCGGGGCTCACAGCGCTACGAGGCAGGACGGCGCGATCCGAAAATCTGAGAGCTCTCTGAAAGAACCAGTTCGAATCAACTTAGAGCGCCCGACTTCGACCTGCCGAATGGACATCGGCTTTCCAGAGCGCTCTAGAACGCTGGAAAGCGACCAGCTGAATGTACCATTACAGACGGCACAGAGATCTATAAAGTCGGCGACAGGTCAAGAACGAAGTGGAAGCTCCTCCCACCTCTTTCCACTTTAGTAGAGCGAACGCTGGAGGGGAGGCGACCTCCTCTCCACCCTTCGCTCCGCTGAAGTGGAAAGGGTGGGAGGAGCTTCCACTTCGTTCTTGACCTGTCGCCGGCTATAGTTGGAAAGCTCGCTAACCGTTTTACGGGCACACTGCGTTAATTATGGAGATGGCAGTTGCATGTGCAACAGATAAGCGCAAGACAAAAAAAAGAAGATAATTAAAACACTTACACAAACAAAATTTGCACCCTCCCTTCCTTCCCCCCACCCCACACAAAAAAAAAAGAACACAAGAAAAACTTACAATTACACTGTCGCGTAAACAGGCGCTGCGAAGATATAACCATCGATCGTCCACACGAATCCCACTATTCAGGTTAGAAGATGACGTCAGACGCGTAACTACCACGAAACCCACAGGGGAACCAGGGAAACAAAGATAACGGTCTCTTGACTAATACAGAAACTAAGATAAGGAAACTCGACGGAGTAAAACAAGAGGAGGGGGAGAGAGAGAGAGCAGAGGGAAAGGACTGCGGTTGGAACTCGCTCGCGCGTGAGCGTTAAGCCGGCGGCGCTTCGCCAAGCGTGACAAATGCGCGTCACGCTTACGGGCGCGGTCGGCGTCACGCTTAACCCCCAGACAACCAGGCTCCTAACGGCACCTGCGTCCCCACACTCACTTCCTTCCCTTTTCTTGTTTTCGCTTTCTCTTTCTGTATGTTGATGTATTAATTTTTCTCCTCCTCCTATATTCTCCTCTCACTCCCTTTCTCTCTCCCTCTTTCTTCTTTCCCCCTTTTCTCCACACTCTCTCTCTCTCTCTCTATCTTATCTCTCTCTATATATATATATATATATATATATACATTCATGTTCATCCCCTTTCTCTCTTTCCCTTTTTCGTAGTCCGTTGTCGTCGACGCGACGCCGGTTTAAGCCGATGCCCATGTCCGGTCGACCCTACCCCTTTCTCATTAATCATGCCAAGGCGCGCGCGGTTTCTAGGCGAACTCGGCGGGTTTTTCTGAAGGCAGCCTAGTTTTCTCGATAGCAATCAATTTAATAAGCGATCCCGACGAAACGAGCCCGTCGCTTATTGTGGCCGTAATGGGGAAGTGCGCTTGACGTGTGGCTTGTTTGTTTTGTTTTGTTTTCGTTCTTTTTGTCGTGTCGTCTGGTTAGCGTGCCAACCCAGGTTTTAGTAAACTAAACTGAACGAAAAATATCTTTCGCTCAGCACATCTGCACACACCCTAAGCATTTTTTATATTTTAATATCTCGTTGGATCATTGCATAACAAGATTTATGACACCTTACTAGAGCTAGTATGAAGCTGAACTATGAGCCCGTGACGTTGTAACGCAATAAACCTCCAGAGGAACTAGTCCGCGACGCCGTTATTAAAGTGAAGATTCTCTGTTGATATTTAATTTTTGCGTAAGGTAATTAGCGGTCACATCGACGCTGATCTTTTAGGCTTCGTTACTTTTCATTCGCTCTGCTTGATCGTGCAGACATCGTTCCTTAATCTGCCCTCCTTAAAAAAAAGAAAAAAATTACCGTTAACCCGCATGCAAGTCTCTCTCAAAAATCTAGGTTCGCCATCTTTGTATGTTTTTAGTAAATTTACCCGTTTTCAAGCGCCATCTTGACTATGTGCTGTACCGTGTTTAGGACACCTATCTCGATGATATACGGCTGATTCACATTTTTTTATGAAGTCCTGTATATTTGTAGAATTACACTAAAACCTCAAGGTTGTTCTGGGGTCACTAAAGAAATAAACAATTGGTATTACTCAAACCATTTTTTAATTTAACTTGCGTTGTTTGTTCCTGCGTAACACTTATGATCTTCTTTGACAGTGAATGCTTCGCAACAAAGTTTCACAAAATGTGTGGCGGCGATAAATCCCCATCTAAAATTAGGTTTTCGACGGGTGCCCATATGGTTACTGGTTACTCTAACAACAACAAAGTTTTCTGTCGTTTGAACACTAAAAACTACAGTTGAGACGCGACACTTGGTGTTTGTCGTAGTTGCTTTTCACGCGCATGAAACTAGGGAACTATTCGGCGGATACGAGGGTGACTTGAACATTATCAATAAAGTAAGGTAAGATACAATGGAGGCTCAAAGTTTGAGTTCCACACCATTAAGTGTTAAATAAAAAAAAAGATGTCTTTTTTCGTGCAGGATGAAATCGTATTTTTAATCACTGTTATGAAGTTGAAGTAAGCTGAGTTTTTTTTATTTAAATTAAAATATATATCTTTCAAAGCGAATGGCGCATCAGTTGATGGTCACCAATAAATTCCACATAACAACTCAATCTACGTGAAGCAGCGGACTTGTTCTTTGCTGTAATTATAGTTTGCATTTCAACGTAAAGAAAAGTTAATTTTTTTTTCTCAGAAAAATAAATAAACAATAAGATTTCGGTTTTGTTTATTTAGTATTTTTTTATTCGTTAAAAGGATACTCCGGCGTTTTCTTCATGGTCCCGGATTTGTCTGAAAACTTTCTAAACACACCAACAGACATCGCTGAAATAGTATCCCAAATATTAGGAAAAAACAATATTTTTTGCGAAGTTATCAAATTTTAGAATATTGGTCCTCATGGTGTTTGTTAAGCTGAAAGTCTCTATTGGCAACAAGAAAAAAAGTGACGCCAGCGGAAGGATGGAATTTACTATTTAATAATAATAATAATAATAATAATAATAATAATAATAAAAATGCAATACATTTTATTTCCATCAATGATACATCAATGGACTGTGGGATAAGTTACCGACGAATTACGAACAGTTCCATGGCATCCAATGAATGCTTTGGAAACTTTCTCCAGCACCTGAGCAGCAGCCCGAGAAAAATGCTCGGCACAGTTCGCTTTTTAGACTGCCGGCTCGACTGTCGAGCCTGACCTCGCGGCACTGAAAAGCGAGGGTATATCTAAATGTTTGTTTTGACATACATTTCATTCGCCGACGTAACAATACACTATTCCGAATTTCGCGATACTAAATAGCATACTCAAAAGCGTAGTGGCCGTGGATTTAGGGAATATAGTTAGTTGGGGTAGCTAAGAAAAAAGAAAGAAAAATAGCCGGAGTACCCATTTGATGTCAATGCAAGCGTTATCTTGATCAGAAATAAGACACCGCAGGAACCTCGCTCAGTTGTATTTTTATTTTGAACTTACTCGAAGGAAAGCCAAGAGATTGACAATCAACGCAACTGAAATCTGAACGACTGAAATATCCTCGCTCAATTCCTAGCCGCCTTACCTGTTAAAGAAGGTCAAACGTGAATTCTTTCTGCAACCTGACTACGCCTGCTTTAGTCTCTTTTAATTTTTTATTTTGTCAAGAAACGAGCATAACGTATCTGATTTCAAAAGTATATTCTTTCTCGGAGAAGTTTTATTTTTTTTTGTAAATCTGATTGCTTATTTTGTTTTTCTTCGTTGTCCGTTTGTTTCCTCACTGAAAATGTCTTTAGTTTTTTTTTCTCTTTCAGGCATTTATTCCATTTTGACGTTCAGCACTTGAATGCATGCATCTACTATTGTGTTTTCCGAGAGCTGCGAGGTGTTTTTAAATTTTTGCTCATGCTTTCCAGTCCACCGACTTCCGTGAACTGCACCCCTGGTAGCAACGTCGGGCGCGGGAATTCTTTTTTGTTGTTGTTGTTCTCTTTCAGGTCGAAATTGACTGAACATTCCAGTCGAAGATATGTTTGCTCCGCTGAAGATCTTTTCAAAGTAAACAAAAAAAATAAAACATTATCTACGTTCTCAACGAACAAATTGAATTCGGAAACCTTCGCTGCTCGGACCAGTCCACGATGCCGCATTTGGTTTTTATTCTCATAATATTTTTTCTTCTTCCCAGAACACTATACTCTCAAAAGCGGCTGTTCAAACAAGAGGTCTTCCGAAATAAAATAAAGCTGAAGTTTTAGGGCTGCAGGAACAGATAGCGAAAGCGAATCACGCGTCTGTTCGAACAAAACGGAATGCCCTGCCGTGGAGTATTTTTTATTCCTTTGTTTAAACACTAGCCTGATTTTGGAACTTAGTTTTTTATTACGATCAAATCGAATTTGCAGCGGCACGCGTAGCAACTTTCCATTGAAAAAACAAGAAACGTTTCTTTAACCGAATGTGATATTACGTGAGAACGCCGTTTTGACGCGTCTTTGTGTACATTGGGTAAGATAGCCAAGCAGCCTAAAAGCTGAAGTCTCCGAGCTTTACTTTTACGATGGGGTCAGTGATGATGTAACATGCACAAGGGGACGACGAACGCCATGATGGTGCGCTTTAGACGCTGTTTCATTCGTCCCATCAGCTCGTAGCATCGGCTGCATCTGGATTTAATGTGAAGCGAAGTGTGGAGATTTTGTTTTGCCCTACATAAAGGAAACCCGTTTTTATAAACCGAACTTAAAGTAACGACGCTGCTTTGGGGGGATTTTATTATAAACCGGATTCTTCAACCTTTCGGTCTGTTAAATTATCTTTGTGCACATGGGCCATCGAAGAGGGGCACACCAGTAGTTGTGTTTGGGAACCTGAAAGTGTACCATTATCGTGATTATTATTGTCTTAATATTTCGTATTCTTCTGCCTCCTCTTCTTAACGGTCGTGCAGGTACACTTTGGGGAGATCAACTGCACAGTCAATCGAATTCCAACGAAACATTTAGAGAAGTTCAGAGCTAAAAGGTGTTTATAATTAAAGCTTACATAAATCAAAACTTACGCCTTTCAGGTCTAGTTAGGAGTATAGATTATATTAAAAAATGCTTCTATTTATTAAGAAGGTGGTTGAACAGCAAAGCTATGGTATCACCTGCAACGATTGCTCACTGCACTATAGACCCTTTTCTTGACAAACGCCACGAGATGGTGCTGCTGTTTTTGGCGTCCCAGAGAACTTCCGGTTTATGAAAAGATTGAACAAAGGCAACCTTAACACCGCTGCTTAAAATGTAGATGAAACGTTTAACCACCAAATCTCTAGGCGAACGCCAAAAGAACTAAGGAGTGCGAGATATGTTAAAATGTTTCGTGTATTCTTGTAAACCAACTTGCCTCCTCCAAGATCTAATATTGTACAGCCAAAGGCCCTCGTTAAATCTCCAACTTTGTTGTCGGTGTAGCATTTATGCTTTCTAGCACTCGTGACATAAGCAAGCTCGCCAGACTTGCAACGACGGTGCAACCGGAAGTCGCTTGGGATGCAAGCGGCAGTTCATGTTTGTAAACAGCAAAAGGGTCGATACCAAAATATTGACGAAAGAAAAGTAAATGCATTGTACCAAAACCTTTTTTATATATGAAAGACTTCGCACGCTGCCGTTGCCGTGGCAGCTTATCCAACCGCAATTTTTACCGCGAAACGCATGCAGGGAGCGCTACATGCTTATCATCTATCACGTGGTTTTGACACTTGTTTTGTGTTTTTACTTAAACAAGTTTCAAAACCCCGTGATAAGAGATAAGGCGCTCGCGAACGGTGATAAGGCGCGCGCGTAGGTTTTCTGTCGACTACTGTTCTGTCGACGGAGATGAAAAAACCCGACCAACGAGTCATATAGAGCTTCACTGTAAAAATACTAAACAGGTTTAAACTTTTGCATACAAACCGTCGCAATGAATGAACTTTCGAGATTCTGTTTAGGACTCAGTTTCTCGTCAATATCTGTTTGTGACTCAAGTAATTTTTATCTCAGCATTTCCGTTATGAAATAGGCTTATGTGTCATCGCTGGGTTGCCGCGTGTTTTTTAGAGCGTCATTGCTGCGCGTTTTTGTTTAGATTCTTACATCCTCATAATGCAGCCTGAACCTTCGGAATGTTGGTACTAAACTACATACATTATGATGTCATAAAGGTTACTATATACGAAAAAAAAAAATAACGCACGTAACACGTATTGCGCAAGAAATATTTAAGACGCCATTAATATGCAGCACTGAAAGTATATGTGTACGTTATTTCGAGGTAAGCTATAGACCTTTGCAAAAATCGCCTTCTGCGCTTCCGTTTATGTCTGCTGGGCTGTGGAGCGCCATTTGAGCATGCGCAGTTGCTCTGCTGTGCGCTAGTATCAGGCGCCGCGCATGCTTCCACGGCTCAGTGACTCAGCATTTTTTGCCCGGGTGAGAAGCGATGCAAAGTTCTATAGACCGTTTCGGCGCTTGTCACCCGAGCGCAAAATGCTGAGTCACGGAGCTGTGGACGCATGCGCAGCGTGTGATATACCGCACAGCAGTGCCGATATATACCGATATACCGCACTAGCCCAGCAGACAAAGATGGCAGCGGCCAGAAGGCGACGAAACGATCCGGCAGAGCCAATCAGGCAGAGGCAAAAGTGCATCGTCACGGCGTGCGTCGACTTTGAGGGTTTGCTATCACAGGTTAAACCAAAGTTACTAAAACACTCAGTTGGGAAACTCACTCACCCTTGAAACCCGGACAGCTCGCGTCCACCGAGACCAAACTAAATACGGTAACAGCGCCACCCTTTAGCGAGTACTCAAAACATGACAGTTGATTTATATTGCTACTGCGAAATGGCACTGCTGAGATGGCGCCACCGGCCCTTGCATGACTGAACCTGAACCGTTACGTGGGATGTGCAGTTCCCGGAGCGGCCGCTGCGGGAGAAATGGCGGCGTTGCGATCGCCATTAGTTCGGTTCTCGAGTACGGGCCGTAGCCATTTTTTCAAAGCAGGCTCTATGGCAGTTTCTCAACCGAGTTGTTCTAGTAACGTTAGGTTAAACCAATTACGCACAAAAGAAAGAACAAAAAGAGCGCATTTATTGCGTCTATTTTTGTGTTTCTGCAACTCTGTAAGAGGAGGAAGGATTTAATGGAAACACGCGAAAAGGAAAAAACAAAACAAAAAGAAAACGATTTAAGGTAGTCAGCACTAAAGAGAGAGAAAAAAAGAGTGCTCGTGTCAAGTTGCGTAAATCTTAGCATCAGCTTTTCGGCTCGCGGGGTCACAACATTAAATTTGTGCAACAGAACAAAACAAAACATCCAGTGCGACTTCCGAAAACGAAAGAATCCAATCGTATTTTTAATTTTGTTTTGTTCATTCGGGATTTGATGTATCGCTTGAGAGGTGCGTTTTACGCTCGGGTCTTTCCGGCATGATCGTCTGCTGATGACGAGCCCCACGCAGACGATGGCCTGCCCCGCTGGTTTCGTCGTCTGCTTTGGTTTTGTTTCATTATTGCTTGGTAATTGTTGGGGTGATGTAATCCTCGCATTATACTTTTAGTACCAGATAAACAAAAGTGCTATTCGCGGTGCTGCTTGAGTGCTTTTCTGATTGTCGCTTGATGATGTAAGCCTTCAAACTGATGATGAAGCAAGAAAACAAACTAAATAAACGGTTCTATGTTTGATTTCCGCTTCAATCATATATAAACAAAATTTTGTTGTCTGCGTTTTTATTTGGGTTTTATTTCTTTATTAGCTTCACAGCAATATAAGGTGTACCGCTATTGCAGACTAGAGTAATAAAATAAAATGAACAGTACAATATAGGATACCTTTTTAGCTTTCATTGAAGCTTGAAGCTGTCGTACACTGAATTCAGGATTTTCGTTCAAAAATTGTCTCTGGTGTTGCCCGTAATACAAAATAGAAACAGCGAAAACAACAACAGTGTTACACTGAATGGTATCAATCTAGTCAATTTAAAGACAATGCATTGTAGCAAAGGTGCCTGTAAGTTAAATTAAATCGAACATTTTGACGGAGACCAGTGCACAGCAAAAGTGCGAATTGAAGCAGAGGATCCCAGTGAAACACAAAACGACATGCTTATCTTACGACAGAGACAGCCGTGCTTTGTATTGCGGAAAAACACTAATTGACGAAGGAAACGTAGCATTTCTTGGTTCCCAGACCCCAGCCGTGGTTGCAATACTGTCGGTGTCTTCAGAAGACGACTGAGCTGTTTTACTGTAGACGGCTATGTATTTGCGTTGCTTGCATACCCTGCAAATCAACTACGGGGGACACTTTTCATTTATGCCAGAGTGGAAGAGCTGTTACTTAAGATTGTCTTACGTCATCTCGGCGCGAAGTGGATTAGTTTGACGCCAATCTCGTAGATTATTTTCTACTCGCCTTTGTGTCTTGGGCTCTATCCGTAGAAGGTCTCACTTTGGCCGTATCTAATTTATATTGAAGCGTGGCTTTCCGGGCCACACTTCGATAAAGTGGAGCTCGACTTTATCGAAGTGCTTCTCCACTTGAGTGGAGATCGACAGGTGTAACCCTGTTCGTAGCAGATCCACAGAGCCTTTAAGACAAGAAAAAAATACAACCCTGCTTTCTGTCTTTCATAAACAAACTAGACGACACAGAAAGTTGAAACTTTTCGCAAAGGTGAAATCTCGAACATAGCGGATGAACGTGTCGGCCTTTTTCGTAGAATTTGGGTTGATTTCGGGCTAAAATGCAAACACCATCCAGAGCGCAAGTTCATCTGCTTCTTTTGCAGGGGTCGTGGTGACGTCAGAACGCCGAGCTCTGATTGGCTCTGATGGAGGGATAGTGGATAGACCTCAAGCAAGCTGCCTTGTGGTCTAACCTCTATTTTTGAATCAGAGACAGTCAGAGCTCGGAATCCTGACGTCACGCACAACCCCTGCAACAAAAGCAGACGAACTTATTTGCGCTCTTCACAGTCACTGACCGAATGAAGACTGCACGGCGTGTCTTTCGAAAACCCGGCCTCCAACACGCGCTTCATGCCTTCCGCAGTGCTTTGGCTACGCGCGCGATTCAAGGTGCACGAAACGCCGAAGCATTGTCGAAGGTAGGAAATCCGCGCTCGAGGGGGGACAACGGAAGCTCCTCCCTGACGTTCTCCCCTTATCAGTGACTATGCAAAAAGAAAGTGTAAGCTCAAAACTTGTTTTTATTAACGCGTTTCCTAAAATACAATCGCAAAAAAATCCAGAATTGAGGCTCCCTTTTTATTTCTGTAAAGCAAACTGACTGAAAGATCAAAGCCCATGTTTCCTCTTATTGGAAGTGAAAAATGAAAGGATCGTTCCCAGTCGGTTGTTTAATGACTTTACTCGTGCGTGTCGTGCTCCGAGCAGAGTACCTGGGGATCAAATTTCCGGCTCGGTTTACTTTCATAAAAATGTGAAGGTCATTGGGATATATCCTATAGGAGCCGAGGAACGGAGGTTGGGAGCAGGAGTGACGAGGAGTACGATGAAAAGAAGGGCTCGAGACGTCGGAAATTCTTAACGCTGGATTTCGGGGCGGGCTCCAAGGTTTGGAATTAAGTATGCAAATTTGGAGCGTCGCATATCTACGGGAAGCATCGCACAGATGGAGCCTTTTTTCTTTGTTGGAGCGCTGCTTATAAAAGGCTTTTACGGAAGTTTTTTTTTCGTGGTCGATTATCTACAACGTGTGTTGGTCTCTACTTTTTTTTTGCCTTCTCTTCAGGTAGTCTGCACATTGATATCAGTATTGTTATTTCTGTTCGGGTTTGATGAAATCTGATTGTTGAAGGGCAAATAAATTTGCTGAGAAGATGAACAGAAAGAAGGGGACGCGGACAAGTTCTTGTTCGTGTCCCGTTCTTTGTGTTGATTTCCATTTGCATATACTGGTTAGGCCGGCATCATTCACCAACCAGGCCAATAACAAGTTTTGTTAAACGGTAAATAAACTGGTTTTCATATATATATAAAAACATGTCGCAGAAACGCGAAAGACACATAGCCTATGTGAGTTACTTGGTTGCTTTATTTTGACGACAAGACTGTCGCATTACAATAAAGGTCTCGCGTCTTCTACAAGTCAGTTGAGTTGTTTTCAACCAAACGTCTTTTTTGTTTAAGGCTCCTGGTCGTTGTTTTGAAATTTCACTCGCCTGACAGTTCGTTTTCTTTGTTTTGCGGCGCAATTGCAACGGTTCATAGGAGACTCCGGGCCAAACTAGAAGCTCTTGCGGGCGATTTTACTCACATACACTAGAGGCAATGCCGAGTTGACAACACCCGTTATCGGCTCCACGGCACCGCAAACACTTTGGAGGGATGGTGGAATAAAACACTCATCGCAGTCAAGAACACAACTTGTTTTATCATGTATTTGAGAAAAAAATTCGTTGTTTGTTCACCCAGTATGGATAGCTTTTAATCCAGACTGCAACAACAGTGTTGAAATTAATTTTCACACGATAAGGCCCTTCAGCAAATATATATCTTGCTAGAGCGCATTTCTTGCCTGCTGACGTGGGCTACATAAGACACAAGCGGAGAAGTAGGAAACCAAGGTCAAGGAGTTTTGGTTTATAAAAGTGTTCATTACTCAAGCAGCCGGCGTTCTTTGATGGCTCGATGAGTTGCTTAACCAAAGAAACGTGCTGCGCGCATTGCTTGGCTTCGCCGCAGCATGATCATTAGTGCGGGAGAGTAGCCTTTACAGGAAACCTAGATTTGGTTCGCGTTTTGCCGTAGGCACTTCGAAAGAGTTCATTTTACTTCATTTTCTTCCATTGATTACTTTTTTTTCCGGAGTCTTTTTTTTACGAATCTTGAAACAAAAAAGCGTAGTGTCGTGCGGTATATGCGTCAAAAAAGATATTTAAGCCTACAAGGGTACCTCGACTAATTTCCGGAAGCTTTCGAGTCACCAAGCAGGCGCCTGTGGGGCTTTTCTTAAGTCACTTATCGATCCTAAGATTGAGGATAAAGAAAGTGTTGAAATTCCAAGAACTGTAAAAAACAACAACAACAACAGCAAAACAGCAATAACGTATATTTACACTCCTCAAAAGACTCAATTTCCGGTTGGCCAAAGTCGTCTTTTATACACCGTCTCACCGTAATTTGAAAAACGGCGAACTCTAAGGTCCCAGGGAGCCACTGAGCGCGTCGGATGGAGACATGGGACTATACTTTATCTCTCTAGTTGCTCGCAGTACTGTCGAAGCCACCGGCGGGAGAGAGAGAAAGCCAGTGATGTACGAATTTCGAGTGAGAGGCTAATCTTCTAGGTGGACAAAAACGACGTCTGGGCAAACAAAGGCGGGTCCGGGAAGAGGGGAGTTTGTCCTTCCAATATTTTCCAACTGTGTGGGTCACGCTCTCGCTCCTGTATTCCGGTACCTATGTTAAGAGTTGTCACGTGCGTCGCATTCCTTGCTTCGATTTAGTCCAGTGGTCCGTAGCGTTCACTTTTTGACCAGTTAGGGTGAAACGAAGGATACTTTATTTATCCCTCCACCGAATGATTTTCTGGATCCTTCACTAGAAGTGAAGAATCTCTCTTGAGCGTAGTGTGTTGCAGAGGGTCATGAGAATTGACTGGAGAACGTTCAACTAATTAGGGCAGAATAGATGCCTGCGTCATTGTTCTGATGCTTTTTTGTCTCGTTAGTGACCCCAACAGCGCAACAATTTCTAACATTTGGAGCCGCTTTGCTTGGGGTTATGTAAAGTTTCAGTTACTTCTTTCTTATCACTGGTTGAGGCAAAGTAGGGCTTTACATAGGGCAGGCACATTTGAGTCTTGCCGATAGGTTCCTGATAATTGACCTTGTATAAAATTAATATAGCCAACAGTTCTATTATTTTCTTCACGTTTTCCTACTTATATTGAAAAAGGTTAGTTTTTTTATTTTTGGTACTGAAGTGCACGGGGTCAGGTGTATTTTGTGGGCTTGGCGGTGAAGCCTAGTAGGTAGGACCCAGTGGGCGGGAGACACCGACAACTTGACTGCTGCTCACGGGCAAGTTTTACTGGTTCCAAGGAACTTGAATATATGCGTTACATAGAGGGCGCGAAACGATGCCCCATTGAACCTTCACACAACCGACGACCCGTACAACACGTGACGTTTGGCATGGAGGCGAAAACACAGGTGAACATTCGCCTATATTAGGCGTCCGTCCATGGCTCGTAAGTTCTTCGCCATAATAAATTTTCTAAGTTTTAGACGAGAAATACTAAAATTTCCAGCTGCTCGTTTTCGTCCATCTTAGCGTATCCCCAAAGCAGTCCTACCGGAGGCCAATTTGACGCACCGGAAATCTGTTCATGTTTGTTTATGTTTTGGCTTGGTTTGATGTTGTTCTCAGTTGCAATATTTTATTTTTTTTTAACACGGTGCGCCTCTTAAGAAAGTTGACAAAAAGTTATCAAAGCAAAAATAGAGATAAACCTGGCCGTTTTTTTGCCAGTAAAAAAAAATGACCTGCATGTTGAAACAAAAAAATTTTCTGGGACTGTTTAATTAACATGTCACTTAGTTCCGCGTGCAGTTAATCATCGCGGTGTTTTAAATGGGTTTAGATAATGTGAAACAAAATAAAGAATAATACAAAGGAGCTGAAAATACAACGCAAAAAAACATGGTTTTTAAGGAAAAAAAGACAACATGCAAAAAAAAGTTTTGCTAAGAGAAGAATAGTAAAATATCGCGAAATTCTACAACAATTTTGTGCTTTGTCTTCTCCTCCGAAAAACCTCTTAATGAAAAAAAGAAAAAAAGAAAAGAAAATTGACACGAGGCTTGGACATTTAAAAGTATGTACAACTAAAAATCAGATAGCATACCGTCCTGGCAATACTAATCACAGAGCATATTAAACAATCGAAGAGATTAACTAATTAAAATAAACAAAAAATACTCATGAACTCAGGAGGACTGACCCATATCTAGTGACTACTCACTATAAGAATGCGAGCGTTTTGTGAGCGGTTGCCATGTTGAAATATCAGGTAATTGGGTTTGGCGACAAAAACTAAACTAAATAGTTTAAGTATAACTACAATTAAAAAAGCATAGACAAAAGAAAAGCCAGAAAAACAGTTGGCACGAAATCCTTGAATTCTAGCTCCTTTCAATCGGCGAATAAAGGGATTTACTATTTTCCCCCAACTCGAGCTACAAAATTGTTATAAAAAGTGCTAAGATATTGTAGTCGTAAAAGAGAAAATGAATGCGATTTGGAGTTAATGAATGGACTCACTGAAAAGAATTGCGACACCAAGCTAGCTGGAGAATCGCACGGTCGAGCGGTTAACGGAAAGGATGGAACTCGTCGATGGTGCGATTGCAACCTCTCCGAGCAGGTAATTATTACGCCTGGACGCATCGCTGAAGAGAGCGCAGAATACGTGACACTGCCTAGGGTTAACGGAACTTTTTGTTTTACTCGGGTAATGTAAGACTTGTTGAAGCATACAGTAACATCCCGAGAAATAGGGTAACCTAATGGTTTTGCTCGAATTTTTATCTCTCCGTTTTAGTGAAACGTTTGGTTCGTTGAGAAAGGACCCAAAGAAAATAAACAAATTAAAAAAAATACAGAAAAAAGGTGATACTTGTTAATTAACCCTACTTTCTTCGTGCCTAATGTAAGAAATGAAAATTGAAGGAAGTAGAAATTTAATATATTATATATAGAAAATACTCAATTTTGCTGTCTATTAGCCGCACTTACATACAGGGTGCGGCCGTATGGAGTAACATTTGGGGCGCCTTGCAAAATTTGAATTAAAAACATACATACCTGAAATTGGGCACGCGAACTTAGTTTCGCAAGGAGTTTTATATCTGTTTTTTCAAAGCTCAACTTAAAAAAGAACAAACTATAAAAATTGAAAAAAAGAAAAAAACGGTGGCCGCGCATTTCCTACGCTTTATGCCGGACGTTCTTCGTCTACACTCTGGTTTGTTAGTTTGTCTCCAGGTGGGCATTGTTCACATGATTCGTTAAAATTATTAATTATCGCAATTATCTTGCTCATCGTCAGTCTTTGGTATTGATCTTTAGCGTTATTGCGTCCAGCAAGCCACCCGGGAGCGAGTTCATAAACCAGCGTGCAGACGATAAACTGGCTGCGTATAGGACAAAGAAAATACACGGCCTCTGAGTTCGCAATATTTTAAATATTTGACTATATAAGCATTGAGCTCTACAGAAAAAAAAAAGAAATAGGCATAAATCCTCTCGCGAAACTACGTTCGCGAGCTGAATTTCAGGTATGCGCGATTGAAATTCACATTTCGGAAGTGTTGGTCCTTACGGTCTCACCCTGTACTTGTGCGGTCGGCACGGCGAAACTGCATTGCCCTCATATCTGCATTGCGATCGAATATATGCGCCAGCGGAAGCCAGTCACTATATACTCGCCAACGAATCCAACGAGGAATATAATCCTCGCGGCAGATTTGCGCATTTAAAGTAAATAATAATAGAAAAAAAAAAATGCATATAAGTCGCAGCGTTGTACAACACGCTCCGACACGTATTATAGAAAAAAAAAACAAAAAGACAACGAACAGGGTTTATGTTTTGGGAAGTACGTTAGGAAAAAGAAATATAATAAAATAGAAATATAAAACAAAAGAGATGAAAAAAGAATAACAGAAATGAGAATATATAGGTATACGATGCCTCGTTAGAACGAACCCCGTTAATGTGGACACCTCACAATTCAGACAAGCGTTTCGTCGTCGAATTGGATAAATACGTTCACTTTTGGATATCTACGAACGACTCGTATTATGAAAGGTTTTCTTGCCAGTGGGAAGAGGAGTTCTCCATATTAACGAGGCGTGACATAGCATGTAGAGACGAAAATGACACATGAGTGACTTCGCGCTCTCCCACGCACGCAGTCACGCACGCGAATGCAACTGGTTTGTATCTGTCGGCACACCTACTGTGTTTCCTAAAGTTAGAAAGATCCTAGCCTATTTATTTATTTCATTTGCCTCACGCTTCGGTTATAATGAGTGTCTGGCTGTAATCACAATGCCGTTCCTACGAGAGTGACTCGTGTGACACCATCCAAATTTTTCTGCGATAAAATATATAGTTATATATAAAAAATGAAGGCTGCGGCGTACGCCCCTCATTAGTGTGCCCCTCTACAAGTGCACTGCCGTCGTCAACGTGCTGTGTTCTAGACTGGCGCTTTAAATGAAGGGCCTGTTCCCGACGGCAACGTGCTTGCGTGTCGCGTATTGATCGTGCGCCGCGTTGTTCTTCGGTCCAATGCTCTTCTGTGGCCCCTAGGCTAAAGTTCGGTGCAGAGTTGGGTACTTTCTGCTTTTGATATTGGGCCCGTAGACGTCCTTTATATTCTCCGAGATAACGCGAATTCCCGCCAACACGCGGTAGTTTCTCTGGGTGCGCGTTCTGAACAGGTATTGTCTGGGCCAGGTCTTGGTTTAAGCGTTTGGTTGTATCGTTGGTGGAATCAACTCTGGGGAAAGCTTTGCTAAAATATACTTACAATGAAAAAAAAAAAAAATCCTACTGGAGTGGTGGCGTACTCTTAACTAAGCAACTATTTTATCAGGGTTTTGAGAAAACCGCTGGCCGTCATGCTGAAGCACTCTAGAGGTGTTGTTTTTAAATTCTTTCTCCTACCCTCGAGCATTCACGCGTCTTGCACAGATGTAAAGTTAAACACACAAAGAAAACAAGCGAAAAAAAGAAAAGAAAAGTAAACGAACATCTAAGGAAGACACTATAAAATGCACCGATCGCACGAACATTTTAATGGCTTTGATAAAAACGGTGTTGGTCTGGCGTGCCGATAGTTACGTGGCGCGATAGATAAAGAGAAATGCATGTTTAATGCAATTATTATGAGTTTTATTTTTACTCAAATGTCTCGTTTTACGATATGTGCATATCGGATTTCTGCTAAATTCGCCGAACGTGATTAGAAAAAAAAACAATACCGGAAGAAACACAAAATATTTACATGAGTTTAACTCGTGAATGTTTCTAAAAAAAAAAACGAAAGAGCTAAATTTTCCACATTCTCAGTAAACTTTTCAAAACTCATGTTTTCCGTAATGGGCCCAGCTGTTGCGTACATAATGGGCGTTAGGATAAATATGCTACGTAACTGGCGGTTACACTAACTCACAACGACTATACATACAGAAAAAAATATTGGCAAGACACCTATGGAAAGAGTGTTGAAACAACAGACAAAAAAACGTTTTCCAGGTGTTTTTTTAAAAGCATCTAGCTGCGTGCTGCAATTTTTTAACATTTTTAACTCTTTTTAGTGTTCCCCAAAAATGTCGAGCTTTCTCGAGCACGGATGTGGATTATCCTTTTGTTTCGAACCGTACAATTCTTGTTCTATCATTCTCAAAAAAAAAAAAAAAAAAAGAAAAGAAAACGAACATGCAGCGTCCGTTTTTGGTGCCCACTTTTTAAACACAGGAGACCCGAAATTTCACGCAGCATTTTTTTATTATTATTTCTCGAGTAGAGCAATCCGAAAGACCAAAAGAAAACAATGGGCATGGCGTGTCTCGGCTCATTGGAATTATGCTTTTTGTCTCTTTCTTTTTTTCTGTTCTAATCGGTTTGAAATATTTTTTATACTTTTTCGAATCAGCAGGAGTCGACTTTCGCCAGGAACTCCGCTCTGCTAAATTGCTCTGTCAGATTCGCAAAATCTCCCCTGAGCTCTTCTGATTTATGTTCGTCATTTTGTCAGGGTGTACCAATTTCGTCGACGATGACGTCTGAATGTAATGTTTGTAGATGTAGAAAGAGAGAAAGAAAAAAAGAGAGAAAGAAAGAAACAGAGAAAGAGAGAGAGAGAGAGAGAGAGAGAGAGAGAGAAAGATAAAAATAAATGGGCGTTTTTAGTGACGTAGATTTTCGGAATGAATTGAGGTGCCGACTCGGGAGTCTGGGATGTGTGATTTCGGCGACTCGCGTTTATTTTTATATCAGAGCCATTTGCTTCCTTTTTCTTCGTCTTTCCGAAACACGTGACATGGCACGGACGTTCAGTCCACGTTTTGTTTGGTTCCTCATCTAACATAATAATCGGACTTTCATTTACTTAATAAAGACTCGTCTTTAGCATACGAAGCAGAGAATATCACGGGAATAAGATTTTGAAAGACTGACACTTTTAGTTAAGACGCTCGCTTGTGTGCGACATGTTAAATGACGTGCGTACCCAAAGACTGAAAAAAAAATCGGAAGAAAAAGAGACAGTGTCTCTGCCCGTTTTTTCGCTGGTATCGAGGTGGGATAATGTAAAAATCTCACTGAAAAAATGCTCGAATAATCTTCAACTATCAGCTCATTTTGGTTCTTTTAACGAAAGTGAAAACCTGAGCCGATAGGTAACTTCGGCTTCGTTCAACCATTTTCAACGAGCGCCCGAGAACAACACTTTAGTACAGGATCATCTTCAGCCATTTGCTTGTGCTACGCAACTCAAGTTTCTTCCTTCCAGATAACGACTGGTTGTTTAGAAACGCGGCTGTCGACGTAGATTTTCGGCAGAAAACTGGTGATATAATGATTCGAGTGAATGGCTCGTGATGCTATGTTAGTTGTTGCCCTATTCAGGCCTTCTCGGCAGACACAAACAGTTTTGTACACAAAACTAACAATCATGCTGAAAAAAAAGATGTATATAAAATGGCGATTGACCCAGGAAACATGCCAGAGAAACAATGAACGTTTGCTACCAAGGAGGCGCTTGCGGTAGAGAATGTTTTTCATACCGCAACTTTTTGAAAATAAAAGCAACAACAATCACGTTTACCGATCCTGCCAAGAACATCGTAGTTAGTGGCGTTTGGATATGGGGATGTCTAATCGACTAGGTCAACAATGAGGGATTGATAGGTGGTAGCGGTATATGATCACTATCTAGAGCGGTGATTAACGCCACCTAGTCTACAACATGTGCACTCTCCTTTGTTACACTCTCAATTTTTATGATTATTGTGACAACCAATGATCTTTCTTCGCACAAGCCGTTTCTTTGAAAACCGCTCCGCCGGAGAATCAACCTACCACACTCTGCTCAGACTTGCTCACACTCATGCTCACGATCATGCTCACACTCATGCTACAGTTGTGCACTTCTATATTTTTAATCACGAGTAGGTGCGTTTCCAGGAAACTGCATTACGTGGGCGAAAACTATCGCACCAAACTCCGTGGTGTCCTTATGGTAAATACAGAGAACCGAGCGATGACATAAGACAAAAAGCTGCAGCGACGCGACGCGGTTCCCCTTTAAAGGGTACTCTACCGCATCAAGATTTATAGTGCGGAGAAGCCAACATCCGGATCGCAGGAGCCGCATCGGGCTATGGAGCGAGCCATTAACACGCGCCGTTTAACCATTTTCGCCACTTCATAAATCTCTATAGAAATAAAAGAATAAAAAATAAAAATTAAGATAAAGTGTATTTTATTTTTTTGCCAAGAGTTTAAATGGGTGAAAATGGTTTGAATGTTCTGGAATTAAACTTGACCCGACAGAAGTCCCAAACTGCCGTGGGTAATGAAAACGACTTCCGCGGTGTGTCCAAGCTTACGCCAGTTTTGTCCGCTCGGCAGCGGAGGCTTATGTCGGGTTAACAATATATAGAAGGTTTAAATTAGCAGTATTTTTTCACATTTTGGTTTTTAGTTTTTGGGGTAGGAATAGAATAGAGAGATGTGGTCGCTACGTACATATTTTATAACAAGCTGAATTGCCAACTCTGTTTGGGCTGATATAGTTTACATGTTCACCATCACAATAAAACTATCACTTATTTTTATTTTGGTTCTTACGTTGATGTTAAGTTAAAATCCGTTATTCTTTTTTGTTTAGTTTAGACTAAAAACGGTCGCTTTCCATAAGAAGCTGTCAGTTCAAGAAGTCCCAATGCCACAATGATATATCTTAGGAGGAAAGAAACTTTGAACATATTTATAACAAAATACTGTTTTTATACCGTTGAGATAATATTACATTGTTTATTTATATTTGAACACGCATGTCTTAATACTCGCCTACGTATTATCAGGCGTAGTTGCACGAGTAAATTCAATGACTTTTGAGCACATGGTTACGTTTTTGTCAGCATTTGAACCTTGTTTTTTAAATATGTAACGAAATAAATTTTCGCCAAAATAATAACTTTGTAACAAAAACAAACATAAAAAAGTATATTTTTGCGTCGAAAAGTTAAACAAACAAACAATTAAAAAGATGTTTACCATTCTCTGCAATTCTAAATTAGAGCGCAGCTCTTGAGAAGGAGGAGGGGAGAGTATTTTTTTAAGCGCCGGTTTCCGGGCTGAGCGGCGTCGGCGTAATTGCGCGTTGCATTATGGGACGGCTCCCATAATGATGCCACACGTGACGTCACGTGTGACGTCATAAAGAGTAAAATTTCTCGCTAAATTTGGCGGAAAACGTTTTCCGCCAAATTTAGCGGCAAAATTGTGACGTGTGACGTCACGTGTGACATCACGAGGGTAAAATTTTCTCGCTAAATATAGCCGGTAAATTCTACCCTCGTGACGTCACACTTCCCAATTTTTCCGCTAGATATGGCGGACAAATTTTTCCGCTATATTTAGCGCGAAAAAGTTTACCCTCGTGATGTGACATCGCGAGGGTAACGCCACCATGGGAAACGTCCCATAATGCAACGCGTGGTTACGCCGAGGCGACGCCGCTCAACCCGGAAACGGGTGCCTAAAAGCTGCGTTCTGAAAAAAGCAAAACAAAAAAACTATATGGTCGTGTCTACTTTCCTGCAGGGCACTAAAAAAAAACCACACAATCACTACAATATGCGATAGAAACAAAACAAACAAAACGACCTTCGTATAAAATTATAAAAACAATATATGCACTGTGACACTGAGCATGGCATATTCCATTGTTACGTCGTGGTCAATTTGTTTTTAAGCAGAAAAACATATCTGTCTTGTCAATACACGTACTTCCTCTGTTGGCCTCAGTGATAGACTCAACCAGTGCTATACAAAAACGTAGACAGACGTACATACATTGTTATAAAGCACGTCGAACTAATGCGAGTGAAATAGTACGAAGCAAAAACATACAAGAAAATCACAAAGAAAAAAAAAGTAATATACCTGAAATGATCGTGTTCACATATTTGTCCATCTCGTTCACTGACCAATGCAGAGCCAATTGAGATAAAAGAGCACCTTTAATTGTATCATCAGGTCTGTTTGTGAGCCGATAATCTTAACACAACTTTAATTTATAACAGTACCGACAAAAACATACTCAATAAAGTCCTATCGAAGTCTCAGCGAATATTGAATTATCACATCCTCACGATATATAAACTAAAAAAAGGAAAGCTTCCCTTCTAATTTCCTAACAGGTTATTTATATTTTCATGTTTCAAAAAAGAAAAGCAATTATGATGTAATTACTTTTTTATTATTGATGGCCTTGTCGTGTTTCGCGGATGATGGATAAGCCACACTGAAGTGAACGCTGCCACTGATCGTTCTAATGGAGCTCCCACAACAAGACCATCATTCTTTTTAGATATGCCACGCATTATTTTGTCTGACTTATTTTTTAATATTAAGCCATAAACGCATACGTCAAGTCACCTTCCGGCTTGTAATTTTGTAGTATTTAATCCCTCAAGGTTACACATATGTACTCACAAAGTTTTGCAAAAAGAGAGTGGCGTAAAGAGGCAATATTGCAACACGTCTTAAAGAGTCAAACGCTTTGCCCGTGAAGAAAAGGACAAAAAAAAGCGCTTTAGGGCATCAAAAAAATACTTAATTAAAAAAAGAAACTTTCCGTTTCGTTCAGGATTAACCTCAACGAAACGGAAATCCAATACGGCTCGTATTGGAAAGAAAGACACAGCGTGATGGCGCCAGAAGGCCGCATTTTCGTTTGAGTCGGCCCCAAGTCGTCATATCGGTTGAGCACTTGAAAACAAAAGATTGATCTTTCTTTTTTGTTTTATTTTTTCGTTTGAAGTTAGTTGGCGGAGTCGAAGCTCTGAATTTTTCAAGGGTCCATTTCCTCCTGCGGAGGAAATTGGACTCTAGAACTGTTCTTTTTGGACGCCCCTGACCTTACAGCAAAACGTCGTCCGCCAAAGACAAACACACACACACACACATATACGTGCCTACACACAGACGCACATGCACACGCATGAACATACACACACATATACAGACGCAAACACACACGAAAATACATGCATACGCATACAGACTCACACGTACACACACGCACGTACACGACATACACAGAACGCACATACGAACACGCACACACATGCACGCACGCACGCACGTACGAGCACACGCACGCACGCGCATACAAAGCCACTGTAATCGAGTCAACGGAGGCTCTCCGAAGCAACGGTATTGTGTTCCTAAGACGCAAATTGTCCTGAGAGGAAAATACCTTTTCTCTCTCCTCTCCGTTTGCCGAGCTCAGACCTGTTTTTTAGGTATTTGTATTTTCTTTTTTTATTGTCTGTTTTGTAAGACAGGGAGGACTAGCGGAAAGTACCTTCGACACTGCGCCATTAGCTTGTTTGGAGTGGGGAGATGGGTCCCCTTCACTCCCGACTAAAATACTCGGGAATAGGCTTATGGCTGTCTTGATTACCTGGATCTAGGAGCGTCGATGTCATAAGCCTCTGGAGAGACGACACCGTTAGTGCGACGGAGGGAGCTATAAGCTGCACTTACACCCACAAACAGACGAAGAAAGATAAAAAAACACAGAGTGTGGTTTTTCTGGCTGCCTTTGTATTTTCTTTCGAGTCTTGTCCGATGTATAGAGAACTTTGTGGATTAAGGCAGTGTGGCGTCTTCTTTTTATTTGTATCGACGTCTTTCTTTGGGCCAGCCTCTGTTGTCCTAGGTCGGAGAAGGTATAGAGGTACTGCGGTCAATCTTGTTTTATTTAAGGTGTTACCGCATCAGAGATGTATGAGGTCAAGCCAATGTACTTACACAGAGGTGCAAAAAGAAAAGGCCATTGTTTTGTTGTTTTTGTAGTGGCTGGAGCAACCTGAAACAGCCAACTGACGACGAACTGTGTTTTATTCCATGACAGTTATCACTGTCCCGACCAGGATTAGGATATGTCGCAACAATTGCATTAAACCCACGAATGAGTATAACTAATGTAATATCCACCGAAAACCGTGACTAGGGTTAATGCACAGAATTCGCCTGTTGCTAAAAACAAACAAAAAAGACTGAGATAAATATTTTATTAAAGAAATAAATAAACTAATAAAAATTTTCAGCACCGTACGTAGGTAAAAAAGAGTGCGAGAAGAAAGTTGCTCACTTTGTGAAGATGTATGTTGCCATACGATTTTAACCACTCGCATCTCGACAAACGCGGAACGTGGCTTGATGTTTTCTCGCTTCTTGCTTTTGTGATTCGTTTATTTTTTTTGCGTTCTTATTAACTAACGTTACAATCTCATTGGCTGCTGAACGATATAATAAAATGCGTTGAACATGGCCACGGCCCGTGTTTCTTATGGTGCAAGTGACTATATTTAACTTGAAGTTTGCACTTCAAGGCTCAAGGTGGCTAGGATTAGTTTTTTTCTTCTCTTGGTCAATATAAAGCTTGCGTAGAGGCTAGCTTTTGCTGCAGTGTACTCTTTGTCGCCCACTCGTAGACATATAAGGAGTCACGAAGACGAGTTTAGCTAGAGAGAGAGAGAAAGATGAAAAAGTCACAACTACATGTAAAATACGGGTCCTCTTTTGACAACATGAGCTCTGTACATTCTTGTTATTCTTCGAACATAAAAAGGGCTGCCCTTTTTTGTTTTTAGGGTTTCTGCGCAGTGATGAGAATATATCTGTTGCCTGCAATGAAGGGCATTTGCAAATCGATCTCATAGATTTGTAGTCATTTCATTTTAATTTTGGCAGCCTTTCCTTTTTTTTATGCGTTTTCTAATGACTGTGTCCGTTGTTTTTTTGCGTTGTCGTTGCGTGACAAACAGGTAAGAAGAATAATCTTGATTGCTGCGTTAGTGGGCTACCACCTCATTTTTATTGGCAGTTTCTACGATTTTTCAAGTTAATGGCTTGTAGAAAGGAATGGGAATGAATAGACAATGAAGCAGAATGTTATATCATAAACGATATCTGTCGTTTCTAAACTGGTAATCTTGTCTATGACCCATTCACTTGATATCGAATCAGCTATGCAAGCTAACAGGTTAAGAACAACAAATTATCACGCTACTTTTTCCTAGATGCCCAACGACATTGCTGTGTAAGCCTATAGCAGGAATTAGGAAGCAATAGCGATCGAAAATAAATGTCGCCATAAATGCAGCCCGCTTATAGTTGTTTTGAAGTTGCTAGTGTCTATACAATGCATATACTACTTAAACTGAGATACTATACCCAAATATCTACTTTAACCAAGCATGACCTGGCATGATGTCACATATAAACTTGGATTGCGTTATATAGCATTAAATAGAACAGAATAGTTGAATGTAGAATAAACATTACAATTACGCTGAGCAAACTAAAAGTGGTTGATGCTCGAAATAAAAAAAAATCTAGTAGGTGGCATTTTTGTGGACACATCTAACTCTCTCAGGCATCGCGTTCACGTTGAACTGTAGCAGTTAAGGCCATCGTATTAGGAACGAATAATCTCGGCTTTGCGTGTCTTTTGCACACGCATTGTTTTTGTTTTTTTAATGCATCCTCCGATAAATTACGGGGGCGCACCACATTTTGTCGAAAAAAACAATACTGAATGGCGCCACATTACTTGACGTCTCTGCATCTCACTTAGCGGTCGATATTTGCCGTTCCCCCATTGCGCGCAACACTTGACAAACAATCGAACGGACGTCATGGATGGGATAATGTTTGACGTCACGGTTTCGATTGAAGTGCGACGGCGCTTATAGTCTTCGCGCAATTTGCGCCCTTTAAAAAAATTGGTGGCTATGGTGAGGGGTGTTTGTTAGAGGGACGTTTTAAAACATAACCGATAAAAGCAAAAAAATTAAATAAAAAACTTTCAGCCTTTCCACTCTGGTGAAGAAGGAAGACCAGACGAAGCTGTACTACGGTGGGAAGGAAGTAATGGCCGGCAGCAAGTCGGCAAGCCAGAGTGGAAAGGCTGGAAGGTTGCCGCCATCTATGAGCGACGGCGGCAACCAGACAAACGGCAAGCTGGTTGTCTGGTTGCCGCCATCGCTTATAGATGGCGGTAGCTGTTTAGAGTTTCGTGTCATCATTCGTTTGCTGGCGGACACGGTACTGGGGAAACTAGCCCTGAACAGCTCCGCTGTAGAATAGCGTGGATATAACTAACGGGATTAATTTTAATCTGATATTTGTTTCTGACTTCCTGTCTTGGATTAGCTCCTCTGGTGAAAATGTTTATACAAAACCTGTATTTGGCTGCATTTACATGGGTGCAACTGTAACGCATCGAATCGAGATTCGAATATTTTGATTGGTAGTAGATGGGTAGAAGAGGAAGAAGTAGGAAGATAAGCTGCGTGTGATTGGTCCCTCTTCGATTAGATGCTCTACGATCGCGTTCACCTAAACCCAGCCTTTGTTCCATCAAATTTGAATCGAAAGGTGACGAGTTTTTTTATTTCCCCGTCCAGCGAGCAGAATAGGGGTGTGCAAAAAATGGTTAGAATAAACAAGAGCTCTGTCATTTATGGACCCTTTTTCTGTTTACAAGCATGAACCGCTGTTTGCGTTCCAAGCGACTTCCGGTTGCACCGTCTTTGCAAGCCCGTCGAGTTGGCTTATGTCACCAATGCTAGAAACCATTAATGGTACACGGACAACAAAGTTGTAGGTTTAGCGAGTGCCTTCGGCTGTACGACTTAACGTCTTGGAGACGAGAAGTTGGTTTACAAGATTATTAAAAAACTTGAACATATCTCGCGCTCCTTTGGTTTTTTTGGCGTTCGCCCGGAGAATTGGTGGTTAAACGTATCATTGACGTTTCAAAATCGATAATAAGGTGTGCTTTGTTCATTCTTTTAATGAACCGGAAGTTCACTGGGACGTCAAAGATTCAAGCACCGCCTGGTGGCGTTTGCAAAGGAAAGAGTCTATAGCCTTAGCAGTACTAGTAAGCCATACGCCAAGCCGACATTTTTTGCAGTGTTGGAGGTAGAGATGATGGTTCTCTATTTAATCATAAATCAGTTTTCACGTACATCCTATTGAAGCATGAAATTCTTTTTAACGGAACCCCCAATTCCAAATTTTTGTGCGCCCGTCCGTCAGTCCACGTGTGCATTTCCCGCTAAATTTAGCGGGAAATGGACGTCATGTGTCCTACGCACCCATTCAGTTTCCCCGCCAAATTCGGCGGCGAAAATTGGTGACACGCGACTTGTTTTCACGAGGCCTACGGAAAAAATTAGTTTTCCCGCTAAATTTAGCGGGAAAATTGACGTCACGTGTCCTCTACACCAATTCCATTTCCCCGCTAAATTTGGCGCGGGAAATTAATGTCACGTGACCCACACACCAATTGAGTTTCCCGGCTAAACTTAGCGGGAAGAATCGATGTCCCGTGACCTGTTACGCCAACTTAGCTTTCGCGTTAAATGTATCAGAAAAAATTGGCGTCATGTGACCTTTGTACAAAGACAGTTTCACCGTTGAAAATAGCGGGAAATGTTACAAAAATATAGGTCCTTCACTCCCCATAAGCGACCGTTTAACGTCTTCGAAAACAAATTTAAACGACAGCTCCCCAAATACTGCACTTTTCTGCATTATAGGACTTTGAAATTAAAAGATCTCTCTCTAATTTCACTGTCACCAGCATAACAAACGCAGGGCGTGGGAGCAAATGTGTGAACCAGACTGACACACACACACACATACACACACACACAAACGCACGCACGCACGCACGCATTCGCAGGCTCAAAAACGCATGAAAACAATAATCGTTTTGCATTTGATTGCATTAGCCTCAAGCGACATACCTCGGGAAAGATGGTAACAATGAAACGTTATTGCTCTTTCGATGTTGCTTGATCGGCGCCATTGATTTTCTCCGTGCCCTTCGCTGCGCCCCGACAACGTATACGCATTTCTCTCCTCCTCTCCCTCGACGTGCACGCCTTTTATACTTACTGTTGGCTCTTCGTACTCATTCTCGTACTGTTGGCGACGCCTGGACTCTCTCAAGAGAGCGTGTGGTGTTCATCGAAAGAGATGGGTCCCTTCTCCGCAGATGAGCTTTAGCTACAGTAGAACGTTCATAGCGAGCACTCCCTGACTCAACAAATCAATATCGACCGGGTGTATCGAGAAACAACTTGCTTTCTAATCTTTGCTTTACTTTAAGGCAGAAGGAATACATCGATACGTCTTAATGACGCCAATCCAAAACGCCCAAAACGCAACGTCATGGTGATTGCCGTCATCTTGTTCGTGTTAAATCACCGGATAAACTAATCAAACGATTTCCATTTCACTTTCAGTCCATGCGTCTGTGTCCTCTGGTATTTGACTGCGGTTTTACATATGGCGAAACGACGCCCATACTTCATCTCGCCTTAAGTCCCGACGCAGCCTACACTATGAGCTGATCGGATCAACCGGACGGCGTCAAAAGAGCGCACCATTATGGTGTTCGTCATGCTTCTGTACCTGTCTTATCATCGTTGAATCAATCATAACAAATGACTAGTTACTTGCTTGTTTTACGCGGCTTGATAAGTGGCATTGCCTTGTAGCGTTAGCGGCGTCTGGACTTAAAGGGACACTAAAGGGCTTTTTTAGATTCTCGTTTTATTGGCGTAACTCAATCTACCTGCTCTAATCTTCCGCAAAAGAAAACTCGAAATTACATTCATGCGCGGCGGCCGATTTGCGTATTAAAAAGTGATAAAAGTTCCCGATACTTAACGTCGGCGCAGAACGACAGATGGCGCTCCCGAACCTTGATGACTATGGCCAAACGACGGTTGGCGTCTGTTAGCTACTCGAGAGCGATGGGTTGCCGCCTGGACGAACGGGACTACAGTAGCGCCATCTGTCATTCTGCGCCGACGGTAAGCGTGGCGAACGTTGGTTTCTTTTTTAATATGCAAATCGGCCGGGCATGAATGTAATGTTGGTTTTATTAGGATGCTTATAGCTTGTAGATTTGGTTATCACCATAGAACGAGGATCTCAAAAAGCACTCTAGCACCCCTTTGAGTGGAAACGAGAAATAAAAAAGCGCCAAGTCACGTGACCCCTTTGTACCGGCCCACCTCCACCAACAAACGCTTAGAACTCTCTCGCAACATAACAAAAACAAGCTCTTTAGAGACCCGGGAAATATCCATACAGACGGCGTACTAAGAAAACAACAACAACAAATACGTGAGTTCTTTTTTACTTTTAGAACACGAAGCCAGCCTATCATGGTGAACATTTAAAATAATATCATCCAATGACAAAACTCAAAATGCAATAAGGCAAAAAAAAAGGGAAGAAAAAAAGAAAAGAAGAAGAAAGCGAGGTGTACACCAACAATGAGCAGGACATTTTACTTGCTCAATGTTCCTGCTCCCATCTCATTTTTTTAAAAATATCTGATCGTATTTCGACCTTTCTAATTCACTGGCATCTTCTAATGTTCTCCGCGAATGGCTGTATCCATGTTTTGCAAGAAGAGGGAGTCACAAACGTTGGTTTTAGAGTGTATGCTCAGAAACATGTCCGATCATTACTGCACTCTACAAAAAGTTCGTGCGTCTACTTTCCTGCGCAACACTCGAAGAGCTAATCACCGCAACTTACGGAGGCAACTCAGCGAATGACGATACCGAAACATATATTTAAACCAAGAAACGCAGTCTGAGTTGTGACATTAAGTAATGCAAAACATCACGCTTGCATCGCTGAATGCCACAACACAGACTGCGTTTTTTGGTCTAAACAAATGTTTCAGCATCGTCATTCGCTGAGCTGCCTCCGTAAGTTGCGCTGATTGGCTCTTTGATTGTTGTGCGGAAAAGTAGACGCACAGGCTTTTTTACAGTGTGGTTAATAGCGAGTGTAATACAGTGGCCAATCTCCTCTTCTTTGACAAAAAGCGGCACTAAAAATACCGCTTATTCAATTTTGTGAGCCATGGGGAGTACACATATTTTTACACATTTATTTGGCTGTGTAGCGTACCTTTCCTTTTAGTGTAGCGTCTCGTTCACACTCAGCGACCGAGGACGACCGAGAGAGACCAGACCGGTTTTTAGGACCGGATGCGCTACAGCGGAGCTGGTCCTAAGAGATCGCAAGAGGCTTAAAAACCGGTCTGGTCTCTCTCGGTCGTACTCGGTCGCAAGAGTATGAACGGGCCTTAAGGTTGCTCGGTTTTGTAAACTCTGCTGTTTTTGCTGCCTTCCCGTCTCTCCTCCCGGTCCGAGAACTAAACGAGTATTTCTATTACACTATCATTACACCCATAATATTAAGTATGATTTAAAAATAATGCAATTTTGCTTTATAAAAAGTGCAGAATTAGTATACTTCGAAATTAAATGCTTTAGTTGAGGCCTGCTTCGAGGTTAAATTAGGTTGTTTTTTAGACTGTTATCTCGTGCATTTTCTGATCTCATTTACTATTTGACGCTTTTACGCGCAAACGTTTTTTTGGCTTGTTTGCTTAATGTAAGAAGGCCAGCATCGACAACCTGTGGAGCGCGAATAGAAAGGAGTCGTGTTTACATTCCTGTGCTCGCGATTGGCTCTTCACCAACCCGTTACGTTTAGGTTTTACTTCATGACAAAAGTTGTTTCTACCACCACGTCACAGGTTCGCGCACCTACGTCGCTTCATTTGGACTCTCGAGGCATCTGTTTCAATACTTTTATTTGCGTTTTTAGCGTTTGCCGCATCGTCGATTCAAGTCCTCCTTTCTTCCCCGCAAACGGCGATGTTTGCTATGCAAATAGCGCCGGAACGAAAGTGTTTGCAATCCTTTCAAATTGGGCTGCACGCATTGTCCTGTCGATTCAGTCAGTGCTGGACGGTGATGTATAGGCGGCACTTCACCTATAAGGGAACGACTTTTTTTTTGTTTGTGTCTGCTTTTGCTGAATATGGATACATCTTTTTTTTTCTGGAGTGCATGTATGCATGGCATGCCTGCGTGCATGCATGAGCGTGTGTGTGCCTGCTGACTGTTTGCAGGAGTGTTGGTGTGTATGTGCGTGCGTGTGTATATATTCATTGTATGTAAGGGGGCGTGTATGTCCTGACTGTATTCAAGTGTGTATGCGTTTGTGTGTATGTGGGCGCGCGCTTCCGTCCGTGCGTGTGTATCTGTGTGCGTACGTACATGCACGCGCTTTCTGTGCGTGTGTGTGTGTGAGTGCACGTGTTTGTGTGTGTGTCCGCGTGCGTAAGCGGAGTGGGCAACACACGCGGCTGCCAGCTACGCAGAGCAACGGGTTTCGAACACTGCTAGACCCTGTTCTTTTTTTTCTTATCTGTACTTTTCTGGAAAGTTCCAACTCATTCTCGGCCGTCATCGTGTGTTCTTGTTCGGAACATTCCCGAACGTACCGCGTGCATAATCCCAGCTGTCACACGCTGCTTCGAGACAGTCGCCAAGCTTCTGTCACCGCGACCCAAGATGCTGGTATACTTTAAAAAAAACAACAACAACGAAATGATATTTTAACTAATTCCTCCTTAGCTTCCCTCCTCAACTCAAAAGCGAAACAAGAAATCCCGTGGCCATGACCTGTTTGGGCGCCATATGGGATGACTCCAAGCTTCCACCGTGCTTTTGAGGCTCATCATGGAGCTTGCCATTCGCAAGTGCTGATAAGTGCCGTCACGGCACTCAATGGCCACTAACGCGAATTCAAATATTTGTTGACGGATCGATAGTTGGCGAGCTCATACGCCCGAGTGACGCAGTGCTCTTGCCCAATGGGTGAACTGGGTTCGGCCGACGTGCTTGGAAACCGCAGATGCATCACGGTAAAAAGGCGAAGAGCTTCGAATGAAAGGAGGTAAAAAATAGTCCACTATATTTTCAAATTTTAGTACCGCCAAGCAGACTTTTGGTTTTCCTTTTTAGGCACGAGTACTAGTTTCATTTCGACCCACTGAATGATATGCGATTAATAAAATCCCCATCTATAATCATTTATCCCAGCCGAAAAACTCATGTTATGCTCTCTTTAAGTTTGTAGGTGGAAGTTTGCCTCGTTTAATGTTTAATTTATCGTGTCTTTTTATTCTCGACAGTGTTGTGTGTGAGTGTGCGTATGTGTGCGCGCGTGCGTGCGTGAGTATATGTGTGTTTGCAATCATTTCGGCGTTTTGGTTAATAAGAATTACCCCGGTCAGACGGACTAGTTTAGTGCACTTGAACGGAGTGCACTTCGCCTTTCGTGTCATTTGTGTAGCTGTGCCACACGGCTTCTTCCTGGAAAACTCACTCGAATCTAGGTGTGTTTGCTTCCTCTTCTTTATCTTCTTTTGCTTTATCTTGGCTTGTGATAATCGATCATCGTCGTCCAATTGGCGGAAGTATTGTCATTAAAGGTAATGTTGTCTTGTAACTTGTCTTTATTAAAATGAATAAATATTCCTGATGCATTTATACCTTTACTTTAACCTCTTAGGTCTCTAATCTTACTTTACACATCGCTATTGTTATCATTTCCAAGTGACACTAATTTATCCCGTGTGGCCCAGAAACACTTGAAGTGACATACAGTGAGCTGAAGTGGACTTGGTTACTAAATTGGCTCGTCTGACAGGGGCATTACCTTGTTTTATTTTCAAGTGTCGAAAACGTGCTTTTCTCTCCACTCTTCTTTCATAGAAAGGAAGATGAGTGGATGCATCTTTTGAAAGCGGTAGAAGGCAGTTTGAAAGATGAGTGGATGCATCTTTTGGAGAGCGGTAGAACTTTGGACGAGGGCATTTGAGCAAACGCCGAACCGAGCTTGTCGGCTATAAGGCCGGGATGCACACTGCTTATACATCATACAAAATAAAGTCTGCTAGCCACGGGACCATTCCTATTCGTATTCTGGAGCGCTCAATAGTCGGTTCGACGTCTCGCGTTATTCATATCCCGTGTGCAGCCAGTTGCCGGATTGAGGCTCTTGGGAAAATGGATTACAATAAATGTGCCAGCGGAGGCGCCACTGAGTATAGAGTCAAAGACATGTTAAGACACGCAGGATGTGGCTAATTATTTTCACACACTTGCTTGCATTGTGATTGGTTATTTCGCATTCTTATCGGTCAATGCCGTGATTTGATTGGCTGAGAAACTATAATTAGTTGCTCAGGACTCGCTACGCCCCACGCGCTGTTTAAGTTATAAGTGACTAGAGTTTCTTTTCGCCGACGTACTTGCGCGGAAAACGTAAGGATGCACCTTTTTCTATCAATTCCTTTAAGCTTTCAGCTTTGCAACCATATTTCCCGAACCCAAATACTTTGGTTTCCTGGAAGCTGCCCGCCGAGTCATTTGAGTAACTCAGGCGGATCGCTGGTTGGCATCGTTTATGGTTAGAACTAGGGCGGTATCTGATCGCCTTCGAACCTCTAACTTTCGTTCTTGATCAATGAAAACATTCTTGGCAAATGCTTTCGCAGTAGTTCGTCTTGCGACGGTCCAAGAATTTCACCTCTAGCGCCGCAATACGAATGCCCCCGTCTGTCCCTCTTAATCATTATCCTGTATTCCAAAAACCAACAGAACAGAAACAGGATCTTGTTCTATTATTCCATGCACTGTTATTCAGGCGAATCGCCTGCGTTGAGCACTCTAATTTTTTCAAAGTAAACGCGCCGGTCAAAGCAAGGCACCTGATGAAGGGAACCAAGCCACGACAGGCATGATGTTCAGCACGGGCCGTAACGTGGTGTCCACGCACTTCCCGCCTGTAACTGAGATCCAACTACGAGCTTTTTAACCGCAGCAACTTTAGTATACGCTATTGGAGCTGGAATTACCGCGGCTGCTGGCACCAGACTTGCCCTCCAATGGATCCTCGTTAAAGGATTTAGAGTGTACTCATTTCAATTACGGGGCCTCAAAAGAGTCCCGTATTGTTATTTTTCGTCACTACCTCCCCGTGCCGGGAGTGGGTAATTTGCGCGCCTGCTGCCTTCCTTGGATGTGGTAGCCGTTTCTCAGGCTCCTCTCCGGAATCGAACCCTGATTCTCCGTTACCTGTAACAACCATGGTAGGCGCATAACCTACCATCGACAGTTGATAAGGCAGACACTTGAAAGAAACGTCGCCGGCTCGTGGCCGTGCGATCAGCACAAAGTTATCCAGAGTCACCACACAAAACGGACCGAAGCCCGATTGATCTTGGTCTAATAAAAGCACCTGTCGCCCCGAGGGGCTTCGGGCTCACTGCATGTATTAGCTCTAGAATTGCCACAGTTATCCAAGTAGGAAGAAACGATCTAAGGAACCATAACTGATTTAATGAGCCATTCGCGGTTTCGCCTTGTTTCGGCATGTACTTAGACATGCATGGCTTAATCTTTGAGACAAGCATATGACTACTGGCAGGATCAACCAGGTAATCTTTTCGTGGCGGGTCGTCCAAAACCCTACCAACGCGCGGACGCGGGGCCACCGTCAGGCGCCCAACAACAACGTGCCGCAACAACGCTTTTTGGGAAGTTTCTTTCTTTCCTTCCAAAAATCGAGAAGAAATAAAAGCACGTTCGAGCGCGCAGCCGGAATATCTCCGACCGAAGTCGGTACCGACGCGGCAAGAAGCGCAAAATTTCTCTCTATCGTAGCAACAGAAAGTCGTACGCCAACGTTCATTGACGACGCCTTCGCAGCGTTGCCGAGCTTTCATTTTTCCCGTCAGGACGCGAGGACGCACCCCGGCCTTCGGTCAGAACGCACTCGTTCGGTTCGGTTAGCGCGGACGCTCCGAAACACCCTCTCGCACTCGTTTTCTTTTATTCAGACACAGGTGCACCCGAGAACCGACCCCAACGGCAGACGCCAGAGATCGCAGGTACCTTGCTGTAACGAGCATGCGGCGGAGGCAGCGGTGCCGACGGCGACGAAAGGCGTCGGCGACGTTGTCAAACGCCGCTCGCACCACTCGACCGCTCGGCGGACCCCACCTCCACATAATAGCACCGATAAGTATGGCGAAGAACCTTCCCCGAGCATTTCCTTCCATTCCTTTGTGGCGTGCGGTTGTCCTCTTGGGCGATTGTCATCGATGTGGCTGTTGATGAATCGTTTACTTTTATTTGTCTCTTCTTGTGAGTGTGTGTCTCTCATTCATTCGTTTGATTCATTCATTCATTAATTCACTCACTCACTCACTCTCACACATATCCGTCGGCCCAAGGAACGCTTATCATGAAGTGAATACGTGTAGTAGTACTAATAGGGCAATGCCGAATGGTTTCCACGCGATGTTCGTGATCGTACAAGAGTTAAATTTATCAAGAAATTCCTCATACACGCCACATTTTCACGATGACATTTCAAAGGTCTAGGCTCACTGACGCGTCTATTTCCGATCTCTGTGTCCTTCGACAGGGCGACTGTCGAGTGCACCTTCCCCTGCTAGCATGATTGTATGTATGTATATATCGCAAATAAACACCTCTCGTGTACTATGCCTGCTTGACGTTCATGGGTTTACTTTCGAACACACCCTCTTGCGAAATCCGGTGCCAAGTAGACGAATTATACAAGTGGTTCTTCGGTTCCGCGTGTTGAACACTCAAGCTTTCCGACACCTCGTTTGATGCGCTTTGAACTAGGTCACAGCCGAACTATGAGCGCTATTGTACGTGCGATATCCACCGCTTTTCATACGAATACTCGCGGTATCGGGCTTTTTTCTGCCAGGCTTTACAATGCGCAATTTTCTTCCTGTACACCACTGTTCTTTGCTCGCTTTATTGTCTCCCCTATTCGTTTCGTTCGGAAGGGCCTCCCGCTTCGTTTCCCACAAAGTGATCTCGAGGAATCAATGGAGAAAACGCGATTTTCATATATGAGTGTGTTTTTTTAGCGATTAACCGTGTCGATATGCGACAGCGACTTGTTCGCGCTTTCTACTGGGCCACAGCCGAACAATTTACGCAAGTGTACCTCCGACAAGCATCGCTTTCGAACGGAACACTCGACAACTCGCGTGCTTTTCGGGCAAACTTGATAAGACAGGAATTCCTTTCTTTTCGCGCGAACTCTTTGCTCCATTTCTTATTTCTTTTTCGTCTCACTCGGAAGGAACGCCCGCTTGGTTTGCGCTTAAGCACTCTCAAGGAATCAATGCAAAGCCCGCAATTTTCAAATATGCGTGTTTTTTTGCCGGTTAACCGTGTCGATTTCCCGCACCGGCTTTCTTGCGCTTTCAACTGCGCGAGAGCCAATTTGCCCTATAGTACTTGCCACAAGCAGCGCTTTGAAATTGAATACTCCAAATCTCGCGTGCTGTACTGGCAAGCTTGATAAGAAGCGATTTTTTTTTTTTTTTTCGCGCGAATTATTTGTTTAATCTCCTCTTTCGTTTCAGTGGGAACGAACGCTCGCTTCGTTTCCCACAAAGTACCGACAAGGAATCAAGTGCAAAGCACGCCATTTTAAAATATGCGTGTTTTTTTAGGGGTTAGCCGTGCCGACTTGCGACACGGCCTTTCGTGCGCTTGCGACTGGCCGAGAGCCGAACAATTTAGCCTACTGTACTTGCGACCGGCAGCCCTTTCAAACGGAACACTGGACATGTGGCGTGCTTTTGTCTCAAGCTTAATAAGAAACGAATTCCTTTCTTTCCAAATAAATTCTTTGCTCTATTTATAATCTCCTCTTCCGTGTCATTGGGAAGGAAGGCCCGCTTCGTTTACCACAAAGTACCGACAAGGAAGCAAGTGCAAAGCCCGCTATTTTAAAATGTGAGTGTTTTTTTAGGGGTTAGCCGTGTCGATTTCTGACACTGGCGTTCTTGCCCTTTGAACTGAGCGAGAGCCTAACAATTTACGCTATTGTACTTGCGACAGCCACCGCTTTCAAACTGAATACTAGAGATGTAGCCCGATTTTCTGTCAAGCTTGATAAGAGACGAATTTCTTTCTTTCCACGCGATTTCTTCGCTCTATTTCTAATCGCCCTCTTTCGTTTCAATTAGGGAGGAACGCCCTCTTATGTGACCGCAAAGCAGTCTCAATTAATCACGTCCAAAGTGCACAATATTAAATTATATAATGTTTCTACCGGTTAACCGCGTCGTAAAGCTAGCTTTCCGACGACGCCTGTGTTACCGAGACTTGAGCAACACGATTGCGTGCGAGCGAAATCAATCTGCCTAAGCTAGCTTCAGAAATTGCTAGAATATCGACATTGAGCAAAGCCAGAGATGCGTGGCTTTCACAGGTCGTGCAAAATTCCTCCAATAAATGCACTATTCCTTTTTTCTTTTTGTAATGAATTACTTATTTATTTCATTATTTTCGTATGTGTGCAGCTAGATATATATATATATATATATATATATACATACACGTACATATACATGATTACCGCGAAAAATAGGAGGGCGAAAAGACTACATTCGAGTACATTGGAACATTGACACTTTGCACACCCAACGGAGGTCAAATGACAGGTTTTTCTTCCTCTTGCAAGACACTTTATTGCACGGTCGGAAGGAAACAAGTCTGGAATTGTGCGCTCAATAAAGGAAAAAAAAGAAATGGAATGCATTTGGAAACCTTCACAGTTCAAGTTAGAGGGCATTTCGAAACTTTGAATTTTTATACAGGTTGTTTTCTTGTAGAGGGGGGCGATGCACGTAGTGACATCACCAGAGTGTGGAACCGAAAACCCAAGCGAACCGAAAACCGGAACTGAAAAGTTATTTTTAGCCGAAGCGAAACTTAACCGCCATCTTGGAACAGAACGGAAGAAAATATAACGCTGACCGGTTCAAAGCGGTTCACAACCTATTTGTCTAACGATGAATAGAAGTACAAGTGTGTACGGCAGGGATACCCGAAAACAAAGACTCTAGTGGCCTTTGAGGGGCAGCCGAAAGTCGGCAGCCGCTCCAATTGTCGCAGTATTGTTGAAACTTCCCGAGTTTTTTTTTCTTTGGCTGGAAAAGAAATGAAATGGATGATTACTGTGAACAAATATTATAACTCTCCAATCGGCAGCCCGAAAACGGAGGATGGAGTCCGTTAGTGCTGATTAAGTAACTAAATAATATATATCGCATCTTTGGAACAGAGCAGGACAGCGTGATCCTGCAAAAGTACATCGTTTGCGAAATCATTCCTGTAAGAAAGGGCGTTTTCGGGGTGCCAGTCCCTCGCGCGGTTCCCCACAGACGCTGCAGCATGCAGGAATGACATTTGTTTCTCAATACGTGGGTTGCACTAAGCGCGCAACTTCTGCGGCGTCTCGCAATCATTGCGGCACCCTAATGAAATATTAGAGCGCTCACGACTGATGAACCACGCAGTGGTAAAAATTGAGCCCCGAAACAAGTGCACGTAAAACCAAATATAACTTGAGCAGAACCGAAATCTTCGGTCGTTTTCATTAGTACATTAAACGGTATTCAGTTCCACAACGGCTCGAGGTGG